>PVJI01007244.1:0-80394 GCA_004026765.1 Micronycteris hirsuta | reverse complement strand
CCCTCCCCACTGAACTCCCTCTGTGTGATGTCCATTTCTCTGATTCTGTTCCTGTTCTAGTTGTTTGCTTAGTTTTTGTTTTCATTGTTTTTCTTTTCTTTTGGGTTCATTTGTTAATAGTTGTGAGTTTGTTGTCATTTGATTGTTCATATTTTTTATCTTCTTTTTCTTAGGTAAGTCCCTTTAACATTTCATATAATAAGGGCTTGGAGATGATGAACTCCTTTAACTTGACCTTATTTGGAAGCACTTTATCTGCCCTTCCATTCTAAATGAAATCTTTGCTGGATAGGGTATTCTTGGATGTAGGTCCTTGCCTTTCATGATTTCAAATACTTCTTTCCAGCCCCTTCTTGCCTACAAGGTTTCTTTTGAGAAATCAGCTGATAGCCTTATGTGCACTCCTTTGTAGGTAACTGTCTCCTTTTCTCTTGCTGCTTTTAAGATTTTCTCCTTATCTTTAATCTTGGGTAATGTAATTATGATGTGCCTTGGTGTGTGCTTCCTTGGGTCCAACTTCTGTGGGACTCTCTGGGCTTCCTGGACTTCCTGGAAGTCTATTTCTTTCACCAGATTGGGGAAGTTTTCCTTCATTATTTGTTCAAATAAGTTTTCAATTTCTTGCTCTTCCTCTTCTCCTTCTGGCACCCCTATAATTCGGATATTGGAACATTTCAGGTTGTCCCAGAGAATCCTTAGCCTCTCTTCATTTTTTTGGATTCTTGTTTCTTTGTTCTGATCCAGTTGGATGTTTATTTCTTCCTTTTGTTCCAAATTGTTGCACTGAATCCTGGTTTCTTTTTTTTTTTTTCACTTTTGGTTCCCTGAATATTTTGCTTTATGTCATTTTGTGTATCTTTCATTTGTTCTTTCATTTTTTGACCGAACTCAATCAGTTCTGTGAGCATTTTGATGACCAGGGCTTTAAATTCTCCATCAGATAGGATGGCAATTTCCTCATTCCTTAGATCTGCGGTTTTGCTTTGTTCTTTCATTTGGGCCATATTTATTTGTCTTGGTGCACCTGATAAGTTGCAAGGGGCGGGGCCTTAGGTATTCTCTGGGCAGGGTGACCGTCCTTGCTGCACTGCCTGTGGGGGAGGGGCCAGAGAGGGAACAATGCAGCTTGCTTGCCCGTCTCTAGTGCACTTTCCAACAGGCTCTTGAGTCAGATTGGAAGTGTTTCCCACCACGGCAACCCCAGCCATAGCCCACAGGAAGCTCTGAGTCGCAGTTTTCCCCTTAAGTCAGTCCCTCCCGCACAGTTCTGCGGAGCTTGGCAGTCGCCCTGCCCCTCAGCCGTCTGACCTCGGTTTTACTGAGTCAACTCGCGTGGTCCGCCTTACCATTTTTTCTTTCATTCCTTGGTTGTCGGAGTTCCATGCGGTATGGTTTTCTGGTGCTTTTGTTTGTTTATTGGTTTTAGATGGGTTGTTGTCCTCCTTTTGGTTGTGCGAGGAAGCAAAGGGTTTCTACCTAAGCCTCCATCTTGGCTGGAACTCTAATTTTACTCTTTAATAAAAAGTTAGTTTTCAATTACAGTTGATGTACAATATCGTATTAGTTACAGATGTACTACCCAGTGATTAGACATTTATATAACTTATGAAATGATCTCCTTGATAAATCAGTACTCATCTGATACCATACATAGTTACTACAATATCAATGACTATATTCCCTGTGCTGTACTTTACATTCTCATTATTATTTGTAACTACCAATCTGTACTTCTTAATCTCTTTAACTTTTTCACCCTTTCCCTCAATCCCTTGCCCATCTGGTAACAGTTCAAGATGTTCGGTTAATTGATGCCTTTTTTTATTAGTGTAACTCTGGCTAGTCATTTTATTTCATTTTTTATTAACTCTATCAGAGTGACGTTGGTTAATAGGACCTTATAGGTTTCAAGTGTACATTTCTATGACTTAAGATCTGTATATTGCACTGCGTGCCCACCACCCAAAGTCAAACCATCTTCTGTCATCATATATTATGTTCTGTCTAACCCTCACTAGCCCTCCACCCTTTTCCCTCTAATAAACACCACACAGTTGTCGGTGTCCACAAGTTTTAGTTTTATATTCCACATGAGTGAAATCATATGGTTCTTAAATTTTTCTGACTGACTTATTTCACTTAACATAATATCCTCAAGATCCATCCATGTTGTTGCAAATTGCAGTATTTAATCCTTCCTTATGACTGAGTAGTATTTCATTGTATATGTGTACCACATCTTCTTTATCCAATCATCTATCAAAGGACACCTTGATTGTCTCCATGTCTTTGTCACCATGAATAAAGCTGCATGAACATAGGGATGCATATATCTTTGCTAATACATGTTTTCAAGATTTTTGGGTAGATAACCAGGAGAGGGATTGCTGGGTCATGTGGTGACTCTATTCTTAATTTTTTGAGGAACCACCAGACTGTTTTCCACAGCGGCTGTGATGCCTTCTTGATGAGATTCTAGGTGAAAACTTTAAGTCCTTTCAGTAATTCTGAGAACATTTCAGTCTCACCATCCAAAAACATTGTTCTGGAAGTCCAGTGACATTTACTGAATTTAACCTCAAATTCTGGAGTAAACTATGCTTCCATCTTGAAGGTTCCTGGGCTCAGGATTACAAAACCAGCTGTTGATTCTTTATCTAATTCCTTATTTCTCCTCCTTTCAGCCTTAAAGCAAGATTACTGAGTCTATTCTTGAATTATCCTTCTCTGCAAGACTATGCACACATGGCAAGTGACACTCAAAGAACAGGAAAAAGGGGAATCTTGTCAGTGATTTAAGCAATCATGGCTAATAAAACACACACACACACACAACAGCTCTAATGGAGTATTTCTGGTTCTTAAGGGCACTGCTACTTCATCAAAGAGAAGCTAGTTAGTTGAACTACCATGCCAACTCACAGAGAGAAATCAGCCATGTTAAGACCTATATCCTCCCCACAGTCACAAGGGTGAATATTTGGTTCTCACCTAACAAAAGAATTTTATTAGTTTCTTTCAATTAGGAGCTAAATGCTTGAGAATTAACAATAACTCCAAAAAGTATTAGAGGTAACATCAAGTGATATTTTGATACTTAAATACCATTTTTCTCATTAATTACAATTTGTTTTTTATTTAGAAATTTATTTATCATGCAAGATTTATGTTCCTGCTGTGTTTCAGTTTATTCACAACACGTAGGATTTTGAGTACCAAACAGGTGTATTGAGAGGAAGCTCAAAGTGGTGATAGACGTGCCCAGCTGGAGTAGCTCATTGGATTGAGCGCGGGCTGGGAACCAAAGGGTCCTCGTTCAATTCCCAGTCGGGGCACATGCCTGGGTTGCGGGCCAGGTCCTCAATGAGGGCCATGTGAGAGGCAACCATACATTGCTATTTCTCCCTCTCTTTCTCCCTCCCTTCTCCTCTCTCTAAAAAAATAAATAAATAAAATATTTTTAAAAAATGGTGATAGACGGATACTTGACTTGGGGTGTTAAACACACAATACAATATACAGATGATGTATTGTAGAATTGTATACCTTAAACCTATACGATTTTATTAACAAATATCACCCCAATACATTAAATAAAAATAAATCAATGGGAAATAACAAAATACAGCTAGAGCAATAGTTTTCAGGTAGTTTTTATTATGTCTGCAACTAAGCCAGTGTTCTATGAACCATTAAACAGGGGGAAATAATAATGAGTTTCTTGAGAGAATATATTCACAATTTTAATATCCATAGGTCTGTCCTATGTAAAATATTTTGGGCTCCTCTGTCCCATGCTAATGAGTCTGATGCAAGACAAATATGGACAATGGACTTTTGTCATTCAATTACTTAGAGTGACATAAAAAAGAGTACTTTGGAAGTCAACTGTTAATGATTTTTGATATTTAATGCACACAAGAAGATGATAATAGGGCCATAATTGATTTAACATGTTTGTGCAAAACCTGAAACTAAGACCACAGGAAACACTGCGGCAGTAAAATCAGACTGCTGTTAGTTTTGTCTGTCTCATCAGGGCCATCAACATGTGGGCTTTCCCAGGGGAAGCCTGGGTTGGATATCTGAAGGATAGGAGTTGGTCAGCCTGAGCTTGCCTCTTAAACATAATAAGAAAAACACTCATGGAATATAATGTAAGTTGAAGTCCCAAAGAAGCCAACCACAAGCTGTAAGTAGTTTATTTAGAAGGTGACCTCAGGAAGCATCAGGGGAGGGAGGAAGTGAGAGAAAGGGAAAAAAGGAAGCTATGTTAGTCCCGGTTTTCTAAGACAGATGAGATTAGATGTGCAAGAAGTTTATTGGGTAAGACAATTGTAAGATAAAAATGCAAATGGAGGGAGGTCTCACTCCTGTGGAGGAAGGAGAAGAAGAGGGTTGGCTAGAAAAACATCCTAGACTACAGTGAAGTTCTAAGAAAGTTTTGACAAAGTCCATGGCAAGCCCATTAGCCATAATAAACAGTCAGAAAAGCCTGGTGCCTCCCATGCCTGGGCCTGCCTAATTATCCCTGCTGTGCTGAGACATGGATAGTGCACAGCCTGTGGGGAGGGCAGAGGCCTGGCCAAAGCAATAATGGATTTCAGAGTGCCTTAGCTAGACATGGGTCTTTCACACTCCATGTAGTCAGAGCTCTGAAAGGTGCATTTTCATGAACACTACAGAAGTCAATTCAGAGTGGAAAGAGTGAGGTTAATGAACAGGTTACAGATGTGGGCAAATAAAGCTTAAAACAAATGGCAAACTCCAGGAGACTGAGCATGTCACATCCAAGCGGTGAAGAAGTTTGGGTATTTATCAGCTCTGAGTTACTTCCCATCACTTCCCACCCTAGCATGTAGGCCAAGCCAACCCCTAAAGCCACAGAGAGCCCTCAGGAAGAGAGAACAAGTGCTTGTGATAGGAAGCAGGAAGCTGTCTCCTTGCACAGACTGGGAGTGCTGAGGGGATACAGGTGGAACATTAGAAGTACCCTGTGTACCCATTCTAGGAAAGGGAAAACTGTGTGTGCAAGCATTATGTAATGTCATGGGCACATCATGCTAATAGAACATTCTACAGTGTCTCATACTGGTGGGGTCAGCCCAGGACTCTTGACAGTGCATACTAGTCACTCTCCCAGGTAAATGCAGCCAGCAGAGCTCAGAGCCATGACTCCAGTCACAATGAGGCAACGTCAGTATCCAGTCCTTCATAATGTGCAATGTCACTGGGCAACCAGTTCCATAGAATAAATTACGGAGGAAAAGCTTCCAAATTAATGCCTTTCATAGGTTTTGTCTTGGAGGAACGAGACACTCTCAGATATCACTAATTAATCCCAGATCCACATAATTTAGGTCAAGCCAAAACACAACTTAAAACCGCATTCTAAAAATTCTACCACATTATTGGCATTGGCACATGAGATGATATGTTTTAGGCATATATATCGATCTGCAGGAATCTATAAACTATATATTATATATAATCTTATATGATGTGTATCTAATATATAGATATAGATTTAGATATAGATATATCGATATGGATATCATTTTCAGTTTGAAGATGGTACAAAAACAGGCTGTTATCAAATTTGACCTGGGAGCCACAGATTTTTCAATCCTTGCCCTATTTTTAAAAGTTATTTTTAAAACTCTGTTCAATAAAAGCTAAACAAAAGGTAATGGATTTCTGGAGCTGGACACAAGCAGCAACTTGGAATACTTTGTGCTTTCCATGGCTGGAGATACTAAGACCTAAGAGTCTCCATGGAGGAAAACTTGGCAGAGTGCACACCCACATGGAAAGTAAAGGTGGATGGTGAGCAGCACGCTCATGGGTCAGCATGCTTCAATTCCAATCACCACGTGAATGGGAAAGTTGGAAGCCAGAGTCCTGAGACCACGGTGCCAACAACTTAGCCTTGTCAGTCAGTCATTTTGTCTTCCCTTTGTGAGATCAGTGGCAAAACCAGTAAGAGATCTACATTTTTGTCTTTAAGCTCAAGAGAAGAAGAGGGCTGAGGAGCCCATGTTTCTCTGCCCCCTAAATCTCAGGCAAGGGTCCCCAAACAGAATGGGTAAATGCAGAGCCAAAGCACCCAGAAAGGATGAGCCTTGGAAATCAACCAAAAAAGAAAGAAGATTGGTGAATTCTGGACTCCAGAGATGACCCTGGGGGCCATGCAGTGAGAAGATGGATTCCTTCTTTCTAGTGCCAGAAATCAGTCTAGATCTGACTCAAAGACTGTGCAGAAAACAGAGCACTCAAAAATTCTATACTCAAAACATGGCCCCTGGACAGAGCAGGCCTAGGGTCTGATATCTATCTATCTATCTATCTATCTATCTATCTATCTATCTATCAGTCATCTATCTTTCTCTGCCCTCCACCACCACCTCTTGCTCTTGCTCTTTCTCTCTGAAAGTGAGATTCAAAATGAGACAAAATTCTGCACGTGTAGAATTCTTACAGAGAACAGTTCTGCTGTTGTTATACTCTATTAACTTTCTAAGGCTATTCTTTCAGAAAATTGTTTTTGCTTACACACTTTTAGGCAAGGGAAAAACAGTCTTTTGGAAAGCTGCAGAGGCTTAAGTGGATTCAAGAGGTTTTCAAAAGCACTTCAAGCCATTGTAGCTAGCACATGTGTTGACCTAAGGACTGAAGAACCCACTTCATAATACCTTCAAGTTTGGTCCAGCAAATTCCCTCTCCCTTTTCTCTGCTGTATAGGGCTGGAAGAAATAGAAATAAAGGTGGGTTGGACTGTGAGTCTAGCATATTCCCAGCAGCCAGATGCTTTGGTGTGGAATGGACTCTTTTAAAAAAAAAAAGAACAAAAAGACAGAACTGGCTGAGAAGATACCTGGGATACTGAGATACCATATTTGTTAGAAATCTACCTACAGTCTCATTGAGCTGAGAACTTAGTCTGAGAGATGACTTTGGTCACCTCTATCCAGGGAGATGTTCAGTAAGGAGAAGCATTGGGGGACAGGGATGTCACACATTCCCAGTGTGGCTTTGTTATTTCCCCAAAGCAATATAAACTTTGGGGCATGAAACATTTATATTAAATTAGAAGGTCTAACACAATATTAAAAGCCAAATATAAATGTTTCAGTTCGGTCTCTTCTGGATAGTATTCATTTAATTATCAATTAATGAATTGAAATGATTCATTTCCATTAATACATGTGATATTCAGATGTCACCCCCAAGCAGAACTTACCAGTCTTTGTCCTTCTCTATTCTTCCTCTTTCTTTTCTGATCCAGTGGTAGTTCATTGTGGTTGTCAGAAACCGCCATATTTTAAACAGAAAGGGGAAGTAGGTGCTTGTAGAACTTAGGAAGGACCACAAGAGGGCTGTTGACTAAGCTGCAGTAATGACTCCTAGAACAGACATCCCAAAGGAACTTCTGCCTTGGCCATGATCAGGAAGCCACAGACCCTCCCACAGTCTCTGTATTGATTTAGGGTCAGAAAGCCACCACCATACATTAACTCCAGGAACATGTCACCTTGACTATGACCCATGCTGATAAATGGGTTCTCCAATGCCCCACCTTCTAAGAGCCTGGGATTTCTGCTGCCACAGCTATAGGCAAAGTATAATCTATGACCACACTTCCCTGTGGAAACATCAGAGGGAAATAAAGAACATTACAGTTGCTGTCACTGCTGCCTTTCTCATTCTGTAGGTGTCTTCTAGAAATAAACTGGTTCCCCTAGATGTAAGGAAGTCTGGTGAATAGAAGCTTTTTCTTGCCAACCTCTAACAATAAGGTTTTGAGGTGGAATGGAGTGAAGTGGGCCAAACTGGAATGTCTATTCCACATTCCTTTCTTGCTCAATGATATCTTCATTTACAAACTTCTTTCACACTGAAGTAGAAATGACTGATAGCAGTCAAAGAGTTATTCTTCCCAGGCTGATATGTATGAACTGAAAAAAAAAATAGTAGGTCTTATTTATTGAGCAAAAAAAACCCCAACAAGCCTTAAGATATTTATAATATTATACCATGTTAGAAAAGCTGTGTGTATGTGTATATGTGTGTGTTTGTACATGTGAGCACATATACGCACATATACATGTGTAAAAACACATGGTTATACAAGAATTATGTTTATGTGTCCACATACATAATTAAAGTATAACATAGAAAGGTCTAAAAGGATATACACCCCACCCACGAACAGTGATTAGCTCTGGGTGTAGCAATAGGAATAGTGTGAGAGAGAAGTTTTCAACTTTTATAGCTTTATAATTTTTGAAAGTTTTATAAAGAATCTACATGACTACTTGTAATATTTTAATATTAAGTCTTTAAACGATATCATCTGGGAAGAGCCATGGCAGGGAGTTCCGTGGTGCTGCTCTGTGTGGTAGTTACATGGGTATCTACACACATAAATATTCATTACACATAAAAATCCGCTGTGCATATAAGATTTGCATAGTTTACTGTATGCAATGTATTCTTTAATAAAACAAAGATTAAAAGTAAACAACAACCAACTTGAGTGAAATAGATAAAGGATATAACAATCTCAGACACTTGTAAGGTATTATTACTGGCATAGAGTCTATCCAGGGCACCAGGGCATCTCCCCATTGGTCAAAATGGTGCAGGCGGAGGTGCTGGACTAAAGAGGCCTGTCTGTCCAGCCTGGGGAAAGAAGGGTTTTGGTTGGGACCCACCCAAAGCACATGAAAGTTTGGGAAGTTAATTGGTTATTTTGAGAAGACATCTGGCCTGTCCCATACCTAAAGTAATGTAATCCCAGGGGAACTAAGTTCTCATGAATCTCTCTTGCTGGTGGCTGGCTGGCTTGTGACCTGCACTCACATGGGGCACTTGCCTGTTTCTCCATGGCCCACATGGCCCATGGCCTCCAAAAGAGAGCCTCTCTGTCTCTCTTGCCCATCTGGTGATGTACTGGCCAGTGTGTTCACTCACTGTCCCAGGAGTATTTGACCTTGCAGCCGTAGCAGCTGCAGGGCCCATGGCCATGTCAGTTCCACACACAGGCTCCAGTAGAGAGCCTGAAATGAACAGCAGTTGGGGACAAGCTAAACTACCGGGAGTGGGACTATGACCAGTTAGCAGCCACCTGTGGGCTCCCAAGGACTGTAATTTGAATTGGAGCAGGAAATTTGACCTCTGGCTTTTGTCTTGCTCTTACTGAGTAGATGGGCTTTGAAATGGGAGTCTGCCATGCTCCCAGATTGCACAGCGCCTGAAAAAAAACCTCTTTCCTGTTTGCACCAGCATCTGCCTCATGAGTTTGATTTTATGGTGGTAGGTAGCAAACCTCTGTTTTTCTGTTTGGTTACAGCATGAGAGAACACATGGCAGCCACACCTAAATAATTTCAAGTTAGGTAGCCTGTAAAAGAGGTATGATAGTAGTTTGCTATCTTGGTATTATAGTGAGAACTAAATGAATTAATTTATATACACTACTATGTGCCTGGCACGTAGTAACTGTGAAGAGATTCATTGTTCTTATCTATCAGAGTAAGTGTATTAGTTTTCTAGGGCTGCTGTAATAGATGAACACAAACTGGATGTCTTAAAACAACAGAAATTTATAACCTCACAGTTCATGAGTCCAGAAATCCCAAGTCAAAGTTTCTGCGTGGTTGGTTTCTTCTGGAGATTCTGAGAGGAATCTGTTCCATGTTTCTCTGTCTTCTAGGGCTTTGAATTCCCTGGTTTGTAGACTGTTGATTTAATTAAACGAGGAGGCCGTTAAACTGAAGTGGTTCTAATGCTTTGGTCCTCTATGTAAGCAAACCAGAACTCCAGCCTGTAAATGCCTCAAGGTTAAAAAATGGAAAGGTAGGAACAACCAATCACAATCCGTCAACCAGGCTTTAAGCTCCAGCCAAGCACACAGTTTCCTTTCTTTGCTTCCGTACCTATCAGTCTTCCTCTTGCCCCTACCCCCACGACTGGGTGCTCCTACCCACTTCCAGTTTAGTGCTACCTGATTGGAATCAATTTTTGCTCAAATAAACTTGTCAAATTTTTAATATGCCTCAGTTTATCTTTTAACAAGATGCATCAGTCCAATATCTGCCTCCGTCTCCACATGGATGTCTTCCCCGTGTGTGTGTCTTTCTGTGTGCCCTTTTCTTATAAGGACACCAGTTCCTGGGTTCAGGGCCCACCCCAAACATGTATGACCTGATCTCGACTAATTACATTGGGAAAGAACCTACTTTCAAATAAAATCACACTCTGAAGTTCCATGTGGATCTGAATTGAGGCGTGGGTGGGTGGGTGACACTATTCAACCCGCTGCAGTAAGGCATTAATATTCAGCTTTAATTCTCATAAACATTTAAAGGGCAAGGGAGGAGTGAAGGAGTATCTCATTCTCCCCTGAGGTAGCCAGGAATCAGAATCCCTGATTACCCAATATTTGTAGACTTCTGGTTTATTGTTTTTAATAAAAAATAAAGTGCCAAGTGAGGATAAACCACAAAACTCCTCCGGGTATGAGCCAGCCTGTTATCTTGACAGCAACATCACTTTGCATAAATAAAATGCAAACTTCACCACAATCAATAATAAACAAATATTATGACTCTCCCAATTCTTATGTCAACTCTCTATTTGTTTTCTTTGTTTTAATAGGCAAGACTGGCCTCTGTGATACTTGAGGTTGCTTTTTGAATGTGCCACTAGAGGGAGGAAAGGTTGTATGTTTGTTTTTGAAGTGTATATTGCAGGATAATGAGGTTTTCTCTGTGCAATTATGCAAGTATGAGCTCTGTGTGTGATTGCAAAGTAATTTCATCTTAATGTTGATAATGCATACCGCAATGCAGATCAAAGTGAAATAGTACAAATCACAAGCTGTGTTTCTATTAAAAGCACATTGTTTGGACAGAGATGGAAATCTTTAACAATTAAAATGCTTTCTTTAATAACTGAAGTTCAAATGCTGTCTTTAAAATTGGACTTTTACAAAGTAAAGGCAGGCATTGCATTATACATGGAATAGCTTCTAAAAACAACTGCAGTGCAGCAATTTGAGAAGGATGATTTGATCAAAAGCCTTCAGGATCTGCTGTGTGCAGTCCAAAGGATGACCTCTCAGCTTTGTTTTTATGCAAATCTGGGTATTATGTAGCTAAGCAGAGTGATTAGCTCTAAAAAAATAGCAATACTAATGAATACTTACATGGTACTTATTCTCAGGTGCTACTTATTCTGTTCTAGTACTTTATGTACATTAATTCATGGAACTTTCACAACAACCATTTAAGGCAGATATCCTACTATTACCCTCATATCACAGATGAGGAAACTGAGGCTCGTGTTCACGAAGGTAGAGAATACCAAAGCTAGATGCTGGGTCCGGACTCTTCACCACAATGCTGTACAACCTTTCAAGTTGAATTTATGTCATCCAAAGTCCCAGTCACATGCTTTAATAATGTACCACATCAGTATACACGTATCAGAATGACTGAAATTAAAACAAAAGCAAAACCAAGAACTGACAATGCCAAGTGCTGACAAGGATGCAGAGCAACTGGAATTCTCATATACTTTTGGTGACAATGCATAATGATTCAGCCCCTTGGAAAACAATTTGGCCATTTGTCTTATAAAGTTAACTATACAGTTACCACATGGTGCAGAAATCCTATGTCTAGGTACTCACCCAAGATAAACACTCATGTTTATATAAGAATCCACACATAAATGTTTATAGCTGCTTTATTCATATGAGCTCCTCACTAGAAACAATCCAAGTGTTTCTCAATTGCTGAATGGAAAATTATTGTACATCCACATGAACAAATACTACTCAGCAACTAAAGGAAATGGACTTCTGCAAAAACATGTATGACTCTCATATGAATTATGGTGTTAAATGAAACAAGCCAGGCTCAAAATGCTATTTCTCTGTGAGTCTGTTTATATGAAATTCTGGAAATGACAAAATTTTAAGAATAGAAAATGATCAGGGGTTGCCCAGAGCTGGAAGTAGAAGGAGAATTGACTATAAAAGGTTGTCATGAGGAAATTGAGTGTGGGGGTGATGAAACTATTATATATCTTGATTACAGTGGGGGTTACACAATTGTATGTTAGTCTAAACTCATAAAACCATGGACTAGAAAAGGTGAACTTTGTTGTATGTAAATCAAAAAGTGAAAAACAATGTAAACAATGAGGGCAGAATTTGAACTCAAGCTGCCCAACATATCCTAGATGAATAAACTTGGAAAAGCTACTTAACATTCCTTTGTACCACTGTCTTTCATCTGCGAAATGAAGTTAGTGATCTCTACATCACAAGGTTGCTAAAGGTCATGTGAGAGTCAGTAACCAATCAGAAAACAAAAGCCACAAAAGGTGCTTTAACGGAGAGAATGTAATTACACGAGTATTGGAGGAAAGCAAGGGGAAATACTAAGGTGGTAACTGCAAGAAAGAGCTACCATTCCTAGGGCAAGGAACAAAGGGAAGAAATCCTAGCTTTGAAAAGACTTAGAAACTAGAAGCCCTGTGGAGTTTGACCCCAGACCAAGAGCATATCATCCAGCTGTGGCTGGTTCTTCAAGAGGATGTGAGGCTAGTTGTGAGAGAGCAGAATGAAGCTTTAAGCTAGAGCCCACTGACGCCACTGGGAAGGTGCAACGGCGGGGCCATGATGAAGGTAAACCTTCCCCTACCCTGCCCAACCTCACGTTCAGCCTTCCAATCTCCCTTAGAGCCTCTTACTGGCAGAAACTACCCTGGAAGCCAGATGAAAAGGAGCCATGGTGTTCACAGGGCAGAGTGTAGAAAGGTGGGTTTGGACCAGAGAACCTAATAACTGTCAAATACTCAGCATCCCTTCATTCATTCACAAAATATTTGTAGAAGATCAGATACTCAACTAGGGAAGGATCCCATCCTTAAGAAGCTAAAGCTAAATAAGCAAGCTAAAACATGAAGCAAGGTAATCATGGGTCTGGGTATATACATTAGACTGGGTATTGCAATCAGATATAGGACTCTTTCCTTGGGAAAATCTACTCTTCCAGGTGTTAGATGCTTGGAGCAATAAAGATGTCACACCATTGCTCTGTAGGAAACTCTGGTTCTGTGTGTTCTTCTGACATCCTTGGGTCACTAGAGATGGGCAGGATTCAATAATTTGAGTTGCTAAAAAGGAATGTTTGTTGGCCAAATATCTTTGAGATTTCAAGTGGTCAAGTCTCTCCTGGATCCTTCCTACTCCCTAAAAAATAGTCTAAAAAGTACAGATTCTCCCTTTAGAACAAAGATGAAGTCCAGCTGCCTTTTGCCTATTACAGGTACTCATGTAGCAATCTTTATAAATGTAATGATTTGACTCAATTGTCCAGCTTTAGGAATATCTTGTTTGCTCTAGCTGGCTTATTACTAACTGTAGGCAAAATGTCTCCTGAATGTAAATCCCTCTTACATTCAAGCAAGACCTCTCTCCTCATCCCAGTAAATTGCCTCCAGGTTCTAGAGAACCTGACCCAGACAGACATCAGTATTCCTATGAGTTCTCAAAGTAAAGCCTTACAGGTGCCCCAGAGAGTTAAGTGCAATCACCAACTGCTGCTGATGGGTTCTCTTTCATAATGAGAACACGACTCTTTGCAACAAAGATGACATCACCAGGTGTGCTCAGAGCTTAGAATCCTCACTCAGGCAGCTGGGTGTTTTGCAGTAAAGTCGGGGATGAGAGGGAGAAGCAAAACAGAGTGCATGGGCTTCAGTCTCTGGGGGCGCCCAAATTGATATCAACCCAACACATCAGAGCAAATCAAATTGATTACCTCCTTGCGTCAAAGCCAAAGACTTAACATCAAGGGATGCTTGAGCTGATGTGCTCAATCTTACTTCAAGTTTAGTTTTTGCATAACAGAGTTTTTTTGTTTGTTTGTTTGTTTGTTTTTTAGTGATTTTGAGTTGTGTAATGCTTGGCAGGGAAAAGACCATGAAATTTTTATCCAGTTCTGATACAAAGAGTAGTTTATAGATCCCTTAGCTTCTGGGTGGCTCAATGTTCTCATCTGTAAAATAGAACAATAATATTTACATCACTGATTTCTTGTGAAAATTACAATTAATCTGTGTGAAACAATCAACACAAGGCTTGATTTTTTTTGTTTAAGTATCAGCATGGTGGTTCTTATTATGGGGCAATGACTACTTTAACTACAAGCATTGTCTTCGCTCCTCTGTCTGACTTACCTATTTTATTATCATATAAATGAGTACAAATACTGACGATACAACTGGCCTACCGCACAAAGACACTTCATAATACCATCTGCCACTTGGGATTTCCTTCATTTTATTATTTTCTTGCTTTTTTCCCCTCTGCCTCCATCCCTATTTCTTCACCTTTTTCCATTCCTCTTCTGTCTCCTCTCTTCTTTTTTCCACCCCTCATCAGAAAGATAATAGAAAGGTAAATAGAAACGTAGGCTAATCTAATTTGGGGGATAATGTAAAATCATCACAGATCTACCCCTTATGCATTTGACCCAGGAAAGGTGCTGCCTCCACCTGAATCTCCTTGGCACTTACCTTTTCCATACACCCATTGGAAACCTGGGTCACCTTACAGGCTTTCTCTGGCATGCTCCGTCCACGCAAGGACCATCTGTAAGTGGTAGGGCCACACCCAGGAGCGGCTTTTAGCCAAGCGAAATGAGAGTTGGAGGATAAGCGCCCAAGTTTCTTGCTTCTTGGATATATCAATTCTGAGGCATGTTTCCCACCATCTCCCAAATATCCACAGCAGGACTGAGCCTCCGTTACCCACAAGTGCAGTAACCTGATTAGGATCAGCTTCCTCCCTCCTCATCTTCTCACTCCCCTGCTGGTGCATTCAATTCCCTCTCTCAAGTTCTGCTGCAGGAGGCAAGCAACTCAACTTAAGACAGCACCCAAACCTACCCAACACCTTCAAACTCAGGCAGGTCCCTTCCTGTCATGATCTAATAGTCAGGAACCAGACAGCCCATATGAGAAAGAGAATAGAGATAGTGAAGATCTGCTACAGGATACCTGCTACCAGTTTTCTTTGTTTCAAATTAAAAAAAACATAATTATGGTCATAACTTACTGGATATTATTATATCTTTCTGGCTCTTGCTGCAACAGGCATTTGTCACCCAGTATTATCTCTTTATTATTTAACCATATACTTTTCTCATTTCTCAAAAGACATAGCAACAGTTCTGCAAACAATGGAGACAAAACTGACTGATAGGGGAAATATAAGGGTGGGGGAGGAAGAGCTTACCAGCAAAGAATTGTTAAAACATCTCCCTGGTACAGTTAAGAAAGAAAACCAACAAATTGTTCCATTTCAGCTTATGTGAGGCAGGGCATCAGGGGAAGAAGGAAGATATTCCACAGAGACATTCTCATTTTTCTACTCTCTAGTTTTGTAGCAATTAGATGTCAACCACAAATACCTATTCTTCATTTATTCCCTTATGTATTTTTCTCCAGTCAACATTCTTGCCTGAAATTGGAAAGCTGAGAGAGGTAATTTTTATTTTTCTTTCAGGAAACTTAACACTAATGGTCTAATTTAAGTGACAAACATTCCTCATGATAAAAATAAGGCCCAAAGCTCTAGCACTGGGTGCACATCGTCTTCAATTCATCCAAACCCTTTACAATAGCAGAAGCTTAAGGATATAGCCAGCAAGGACTTCTACAAAATGTGTTCATAATGACTTTTTAATACTTCTATTTTTAAAAATAGAACCCCCCCCAAAATTAAGTAAAACCATTTATAATTTCTACCTTTTAAAAATGTATGTAAAATAAAAAAATAAAATTAATCCTTCTTTCCACCCCTCCAGCCACACCCCACTCCAGAGAGACCATGTCCTTGCTTTAAGGAGCTCACTTGCTAATGCTATCAGTAAATGCAGCCATCCCACTGTACCAACCTCCCATTAGTAACACTCACACACTGTTTTGTGTGGTTTTCCCAAAAGCTGACCGGGAGGCAGGATTCTAATGCAAGGACTATATTTGGGGATAGATCCCAGAAAATGCTCACAAATAGAAAAGTGAAAGAGGGTAGAGATATAGACCAATAAAGGATGAGTCACCATGCCCAATTGTTAGCAAAGACAACTAGATATTAATAAAAGAAGGGAGCAAAGAGAATCAGACATTAAGAAGCCTAATAAACTAGGGAGGGAGCATAAGCCTGCTTCACTAGGAAGTTGCAGCATTCATAGCACCCATGGGGATTCCAGCATTTCCCTGCCAAGGGGATTAACATCCCTTCCTCCCCCACGTAGGGAGAAGGGACTAGCTTTCCAATCTCTCGCCCTGGTACAACCAGTCCATTCCCTGCAGATTACAGGGGGAGGAATAAAACAACAAAGGACAAATTCCTCTGCTGGGTGAATGCCCAGTAGAAGCCAAAATGGCACAGGGGGAAGTCCTTCTACTATGAGGCATGCACAGCAGGAACAAAGATGGCAACCATGAATTCCTGTCTAGCCTGGGGAAAGAGTCAGATTGGATAATGGACACAAAACTCTGGAAAATCTAGGAAATGGATTGGTTAGGGGTAGAAACCAGCAGAATCCTGCAAAATTTTGGAAAGTTAGTTTGAAAGGGTGCCTGGTCCAGAGCTCCCGCTCTCTCTCTCTCCCTCTCTCTCTCTCTCAGTAACACATCCTTGCCCATTTCGCTCACACATTTTCTCTCCATAGCAGCCATGGGGCCCTGGCAGCTGCCTGGGGCCTGTTGCCCAGCCTCATGGACTCCAAGTGTGAGCCTAGGCACAGCCAGCCAGAGCGTAGCCAGGAATACAGACTAAGCTAGCCAGATGGTGACATGCACTGCACTAGACTGAACCAATAGCACAGAACTTTGGGACTGGCCCTTGTGGTACAGATGGAGATGAGACACCAGAGCTGAACCTGGTACAGTCCTTTGTGTTCGCTCCAGCTTCTTCAATAAATCTCACCACAAAACTTCAACATCCCATGCATGGATCTCTCAACTTTTGTCACAACCCTGTGAAAGAGCCCCATTTCCACCAGCAAGACCATGGCATCTGTTTTCCACACCACCAAGCAACCAACTTCGTTCTGGCATTATCTATGGAGATATAGCATCAGATCCCACAAGTTAAGGGCTGTGTTTCACAAGATGCCTGCCTATGCCCTACAGATACCATTCACAAATCCAGGTCAGCACCTGTACTTCTGACCCACCAGTATAGATCAGAAGTTCCCACTCCTGCTCAGATTCCATTCACTTGCTAGAGCAGTTCACAGAACTCAGAGAAATATTTACTTACTAGATTACCAGTTTTTCACTAAGGGATATAGAGTTACATTGGCCAGGGTATGTGTGAAAGCAAAGATTCCATTCCCTCTGCAGTAGGTCACATTCCCTGAATATCCACAGGTTTACCAACCCGGAAGCTCTCTGAACCCTGTCCTTTGGTTTTTTCATAGAGACTTCATTACATAGGCATGATTGGTTAAATTGTGGTGATTGAACTCAACCTCCAACTCCTCTCCCCTCCCAGGAGGTCAGGGGGGTGGGTCTGAAAGTTCCAGACCTCTAGTCACATGGTTGGTTCCTCCGGCAATCAGCCCCTAGATTAGGTTATCTGAGGGCTTTCCAAAACTCACCTCACTAACATGTCAAATAATACCTCTATTTCTCTCATCAGTTAGGAAATTCTGAGTGTTTTAGGAGCTTTGTAACAAGAACTAGGATGAAAACCAAATATATGTTTCTTATTACAAATCATGATATCACACCCAGTAAGTTACCATTGGGCCAGCTGAGGCCCAGTCTTGCAGGGAACTCTTAGATAATGAAGAACCCGTTTCAATGTCATCTCATGTGATAGGAAGAAGGAGCTGTTTTTTTTTTAATATATTTTATTGATTATGTTATTACAATTGTCTCATTCCCCCCTTTATTCCCCTCCACCCTGCATGCCCCCTCGCATTTCCCCCCTTTTAGTTCATGTCCATAGGTCGTACATATAAGTTCTTTGGCTTCTACATTTCCTATACAATTCTTAACCTCCCCCTGTCTGCTTTCTACCTACCATTTATGCTACTTATTCTCTGCACCTTTCCCCCTCTCTCCTGTTCCACTCCCCTGCTTATAACCCTCCATGTGATCTCCATTTCTGTGATTCTGTTCCTATTCTAGTTGTTTGCTTAGTTTGTCTTCTTTTTTTTTTATGTTTGCTTGTTAATAGCTGTGAGTTTGCTGTCATTTTACTGTTCATATTTTTTTCTTTTTTTAAATATATTTTATTGATTATGCTATTACAGTTGTTCCATTTTCCCCCCTTTCTTCCCCTCTACTCCCACCCCCCATTCCCCGCCCTTTAGTTTTTGTCCATAGGTCATACACATAAGTTCTTTGGTTTCTACATTTCCTATACTATTCTTAACCTCCCCCTGTCTGTTTTCTACCTACCATCTATGCTACTTATTCTCTGCACATTTTCCCCCTCTCTCTCCCTACCACTCCCCTGTTGATATCCCTCCATGCCTTATATAAATCCCTTTAACATTTCATATAATAAAGACTGGGTGATGATGAACTCCTTGAACTTGACCTTATCTGAGAAGCACTTTATCTGCCCTTCTATTCTAAGTGACAGCTTTGCTGGATAGAGTATTCTTGGATGTAGGTCCTTGCCTTTCATGACTTGGAAGACTTCTCTCCAGCCCCTTCTTGCCTGCAAGGTCTCTTTTGAGAAATCCGCTGACAGTCTTATGGGAATTCCTTTGTAGGTAACTGTCTCCTTTTCTCTTGCTGCTTCTAAGATTCTCTCCTTATTTTTAATCTTGGGTAATGTAATTATGATGTGTCTTGGTGTGTTCCTCTTTGAGTCCAACTTCTTTGGGACTCTCTGAGCTTCCTGGACTTCCTGAAAGTCTATTTCCTTCACCAGCTTGGGGAAGTTCTCCTTCATTATTCGTTCAAATAAGTTTTCAATCCCCTGGTCTTCCTCTTCTCCTTCTGGCACCCCTATGACTCGGATGTTGGGACGTTTAAAGATGTCCTGGAGGTTCCTAAGCCTCTCCTCAGTTTTTTGAATTCTTATTTCTTCATTCTTTTCTGGTTGGATGTTTTTTTCTTCCTGCTGGTCCACTCTGTTGATTTGAGTCCCAGTTTTCTTCTCATTCCTATTGGTTCCCTGCAGATTTTCCCTCATTTCCTTTATATTATCCTTCATTTGTTCAAGTAATTGCAACAATTTTTCTTCAAATCCTGTGAACATCCTGATTACCAGTGCTTTGAACTGTGCATCTGATAGATTGGCTATCTCTTCATCACTTAGTTGTATTTTTTCTGGAGCTTTGATGTGTTCTTTCATTTGGGTCATTTTTTTTTCTCGGTGCACCTGTTACTTTAAGGGGTGGAGCCTTAGGTGTTCACCAGGGCGGAGTAACCCATGTCGTTGTGTTGTGACGCTATCTGTGGGGGCGGGGCCTGAGAGAACAATGACGCTTGCTCTGTTCTCCGCTCTTCCCCAGCTACCCACAAGCAAGTTGGGACCTTCTTTGCTGGCTCTGGGGTGAGTGGACTGGCCTGCACAGTTCCAAGTCCCTGTGGGTCTCCCCAACGAACTCTCCTTTGAGGTGGGGAGTTCCTCCCACTGCCGCCTCAACCCCCACAGGTGTATTTAATTGGTGGTTTGTGGCTTTATTCCCCTGCGTTAGTGGGCCGCATGGTCTGTTCTGCTCCCCAGCTTTTCCTCCCAGTTTATCTGTGAGAAATTGAGGGACTGCCCAGTCCAGCAGTCTCAGTCCCAGTTTTGCCAAGTGTACCTGCCGCGTTTTGGCCAGGCGCGCCCACCACGGGCCTCTCCGGGCAGCTGGAGCGTTGCCAGTACCACTCCACAAACTGCATCTTGCCGAGTGCTCTCCACCTGGCTCCGCCCTGCTTACCGGTCTGGATGAACATGTCTTCTTTAACTCCTTGGTTTTCGGACTTCCACTCAGTTCAGTTTTCTGTCAGATCTGGCTGTTTTTGTTTTTTAAAATTGTTGTTTTTCCTCTTTTGGTTGTGTGAGAAAGCACAGTGTGTCTACCTACACCTCCATCTTGGCCGGAAGTCTGGAGCTTGGGTTTTTATTCACCAGCTCCTTTCAGTCATTGGTTGAAAGTTACTTGGGGGAGGGATGGGTAATAATTTTCTGGCATTTCTAGTTTGCCATACACAGGGGCTAAGCAAAACTCCCTAGACCATAAAGCCCTCAAAATAAAGATGCTGGTGCTGGCAGCTATCAATTCCCAAGTCTCACCATGACTTCAAGGTCTTCTAGGAGCTGGCCTCTGCCTGCCTCCTCAGCCCAGCTCCCAGTCCCTACCCCCAGCCCGATTGCATCAAAGGCTCTCACTCACTTCTTCAGAGATTTGCAATTTGTAAAATGGACCACACTGGTTACAACTCCCAGCTTTTCATGCTATTTCTTCTGCCCGAAATGCTCTTCCACATAGGTAAGACTTTGTCATGACTCAGCTCACGGATCACCTCCTTGATGAGTATTTTCTGGTCCCTCCAAAAACCTGACCATTCTAGCTTTTATTCCTTCTACAAATGTCCATTTTAGCACCTCTAACAGTTTGTCACTTTCACAAGATTGCCCATGCCTACCTGAATATTATGGAACTGACCTTCCAGCAGTGAGTATCTTACTTCTACTTTTGGTTTTCTCTCAGTCGTGGCAGAACTGAATTCCAGCTGATCACTTCACTGTGTCTTACCCTGTGTCCCCATTCAGCTCCTAGCCCTGATCTGAAACATGCATGTTAGGGAAGATGGCTCTGCTGTGCTAAGCAGGAAGAATTCACAGAGATGGTATATTACAGAACCACATCAGGGTTTTGTTCAGCCTTCCTAGTGCTTGCTCAACATTTTAAAAGCAGTAATTTTACAGTTAAAAATCCAGACTTTCATCTCCTTACAAAATATCAGATGAACTGGTAATGCTGAGCCAGCCATAATTGTCTGAGATGGAGATCCAGGTGGCCCCTTTAGACAGGGCCTATATTCTCCATTTGCCACAGTTCCCTACTCTCCTTAAAAAAAACAAAAAAACCCCAAAAACTACTATGGGTATATCTCACTTAAAGATGGTTAGTAGATATTGGATGTGACCCAATCAAATCTCTCCATCCTCCACCTCCTTTGAGTACTACAAATCATTACTCTTAGCCAAATGGGAGTAGCCTCCCTGGGAGGCTATATGTTCTTTCCCATTAGGGTCAGGTCATAACCACTGATTGTCTGTCATAGGTACACAAAAGGCTGATCTCCTTCCCTCAAGGAGGGACACACTCTGGTTTAATCCACACTCCACAGCTCTCTGTGGTAACAGCCTGAAGCTCCACTCCAGCTGAGGCCATCTCCTAGCTCAGCACCCTTCCCTCCTCTCTCTCGCTTCCCTCACTTTCTGGAGAATGCTCCCCGAACAAAGCAAATGCACCAAAATTCCTGTACCAGGCTCAGCTTCTAGGAAACAATCCTCTCATAAAAATGTGAGTTCTCAATTCTAGGATTAAAGGAAGAACTGACCTGTGCTGGAAAAGTTACAGAACTTCCCACCAAGCTGGGCTCAAGTAGCTGCCCAGAAGAGGTATGCTCCAAGTAGTCACAGTCAATCTTCAGAGATCAACACAGACTGTCAGTTGATGAGTATCATAAGGAACCCAGAATGCATTCCTGCAGTGGCCTGCAAGAGTTATTGTTCTGAGAGAGCACATGATTCTTTGTACCATACACCATGGGGTCACCTATGTTCTAAGTATTGCTTACCCTGACTTGGGTTTCCTCCCTCTATCAGCTAGGCAAATAGCGCATCCACAGTCAGCACTACGAGCAACATGACCTCTAACTGCTGCTGGGAAGGGCCAGCCTATGAGGGTGTCTTCCTTGACATTCGCCTAGCAGAAAAGCCTGGTTTCTGGGCACAGAATGGCTAGCTCATTATTTTAGACTAATTAGGTAATGCTCCATCTTCACACACTGCTGGAAATGACTGAATCTCCAAGAGCATGCATATGGTATCCATGAAGTTTCTAAAAGAACCTATTGAGGAATGGCCTTGGCTGAGACCCTCCAGCTGCTGCAGTGTTCACACCGAGGCCATGCTGCTGCCAGCAAAAGCTAAAGCATGATGGGGGTATTAGACCCACATTATTTCTGCCAAGATTATCCTAATGGGCTTGCAGGCTCCCCACTGTCCCAATTGCTACTTTCTCAGAGTTACACTGCAGTCTGAGGCTCATCCACCCAATCCCCCTTCTTTCTCCCTCCATCTTTTCACAAGGCTCAGAACTGTATCCATCTTGAAGATTGTCTCTGCCTACTTCTGCTCCACTCCCTTTTATCCTTTAAGGCACTTCCCCCAGGGAATTACTTGAATTTCTCATTCCATCTTGGCATCTGCTTCTCATAGAACCCAAGCTGACATATTGGATTTCAGCCCTCAGGTCTGATTTGTGGAGCTGTGTGTGGAAAGCGAAGATCAAGTACAAACAAGACATTTCAATGGAATCCAAGGTGACAACTCTTAAAATTGTGCCAAACATTTGTTAATTGGCATGGAAAGTTGTTTATGATAAAGTAAATGGTGGTATTACAAAACAGTAAGTAGGGCATATTTCAGATTTGTTTTTTGAAAATGTGTATATAGAAAAAGTCTAGGCGGTTCTACAACAAGATATAAGACTGGTTTGCAGGAGTTGTGTTTTTGTGTTTTTTGAACATTTGCATTTTAAGATTACCGCATGATAAATTGTTTCAGTCTTGAAGAGGAGCAAGTTATAGCCTAGAGCATTTTGGGAGGATCATGTTGGCATGAGATTCCACAGAGCCCCAGGCTGCTCATGAAGGAACAGGGAGCACCAAGGGCTTAGGGAGATGGGAACTTGGAGACATGAGAGCATGAAGACCTGAGGGAAGGCCTCAGAGGAGTGCAGGGGTCTCCCTCCCTTGTCAAAGAATGAATTGGTCAATTACAGTTACTTTTACTCCTCCTATCTGACTCCAATGTCTTTCTTTTATGTCCCCATATCTCGCTACATGTATGAATTATAGCTCATTCATTCATTCGATCAATATTTACTGAGCCCTATTCTTAGCTAGGCCTTAAAGCTTTTAAGGTCTAAGGATTGTGAGATGTGACAGACACTAACAGTTGCCTCTCAATATCCATTCTCTTCTTTTTCCTTGTTAAAAATTATCCCAATTTTGTTCAGACATCAGGGTGTTTGGTTATAAAGCATATGTCATAGCCCTCCTTGTAGCTGGCAGGGGGTGGCTCCATTTGCAGGCACCTTTGTCCTTTACCATCCCTGGAAAGTAGACAGGATGCTAGAGACAGACAGCCACCTTAGGACCCGGAAATGAATATGAGGAACAAAGACCATTTATTAAAGATGTTGCAGCAAAAATCTTGAAATATCGGTTGCTAGAGGCATTATCAAACCACTGGAATGGACTTCTAGTTAAGTGAGAAGAACAAACTTCACTATCTATTTAAACCACTGTTAGAGTAGTTTTGTAGTAGGTGGGGAGAAAGGTATGAGCAGAGTAGGAATGATAGGCCAGATGCAGATGGTCACAAGGGCTGACAGCCCTGGTTACTTAACAATGAGCAAAACTGAAGGCCCTTGCATGACCACTTCCTTAAGCATTAACCCTTGGAGGAGACATCTTGGCCTTAGCTGTGTTTCATCTCTAGCCTTAGAGAAACTGCAAAATCAGAGAGTGAGGTGCCATGGCTGACATCATGTCCACCTGCATTGACTAATGACCCCCTTCCCTGGTGTTGACTGATTAGTGGAGATCATGACCCTGGGGGCCACACCTGGAAAGCTGATGAATGTTCTACTGAGGTCCTCCCCTGAGCCCTCCAGATACAAACCCTTAAGATAGGGAGCCCTTGAATTCTCCCCCATCCCCTTCTCCCTTCCTCTCCCCTCCCCCTCCTTCTTTCCCCCCTCCCTCTCCCCATCCCATTCCCTTCCCCTTCATCTTCCTCTCCCTTCATCTCCCTCTCCCTTTCTCTCTCCTTTTCTCCCTCCCTCTTTATCCCCTTCTTTCCCTCCCGCTCTCTGCCACTCTCTCCTCCTCTCTCTCCCTCCATATCTCCCTCTCCCTTAAGCTCCAAGATACCTTTTTTGCCTCTGTAACTCATTTCCTGAGCCCATTTCTTCTAAAGCTCACTTCTTCTACCTATGTCACTTTCTAAATTTTCTCTTACAGTTTGAGTCTTGGCTGTTAATTCTTTCTTAGCCAGAACTCAAGTACCAAGGTTGCTGATCTGATCTCTAACACCTGGTACTGTTTCACTGCCAACAGTTTCTGTAACTTGCAACTCAACGGAATCCTCAATGGTACAAACAGAGAACAAGTCACAAATCCTAAACTGTGTGTGGGCAGAAAGCAGGTAAGTAAAAATCAGTTATAAAATGGTGCTATTAGCAGTACGTAGGGAGATAACCTATTGTTCTGGATGCATGTTTCAAGGACAACCTACGAGAGGCTGGGGATCAGAGAGCGTGTTCTACAGAAGACAACATTTGGGTGTAGTCATGAAAAGTAAGTAGGGAGTAGGGAGGCAAAGAGAGGTAGAGAGTGTAAATTGTTCTGGGAGAGGCAGTTTACAATGCCTGGAGCACAGAACAACAGTCGTGTAGAAAGAGGACAGGATGATAGGAGATGGGGCTTAGGGAACAAATCTTAATACTATAGCCAAAGTAAGGAGCCAGATGTTTATCCTGAAGACAATGGAGCAGTTGGTTTGCATTTCAGTGTGAATATTTTACCACTCCAATGGAGAATGGATGGGGAAGGTAGGCCTGGGTGAAGAATTGCTGATTCTGTCATGCAGGAGAAAGGAGGTGGTGAACAAGAGCCTCAGAGGTTGGCAAGAGATTCTGGAAAGGTGAAAGAGTCTGAAAGGGAGCAGGAGCCATGCCGCAACCAAGCCCTAAAGAGTAAGGGTTGTACAAGAAGGAGAAGCAATGATACGGGAGGATTTGGGGAATGGCCAAGCTGGGGCAGAGCCAGGGAGGGCTCAGAAAGGCCAGAGGTGGAGGGAACGTCCAGGGACAATACTCTGCTCACTGTGCGGTACTTCTGAAGTTTCAAGGGAAGATATGGCAGGGCTATTTGGGCAGGTAGCTGAAGAAGATGCCAAACAATGTGGGCAGAGGAAAATAAAGGTGGATGGCATGTTTGCTACTGATGGCAAGGATGTTAGGCACAAGGAATTTAGCTGGTTTCCAAGAGAATTCATCCCTGCAATCCCAGTCCAGAATCAGTCAATTCACTAACATATGCATGAGACACCTACTGTATGCCCAGAAATTTGGGTTTTAAAAAGCCCTTTTAGGACTTCTAATGCCCTTTAAAGTTCTCATATCCCTGGTCTAGGGATATGAGAACTGTCTCTCTCAGACTTAAATGTATGTTTCCTTGAGGTTCCTACAAAGTGGGGATTCTGATTCAGCTGATCTGGGTGAGGGTGGAGAGTACCATTAAGAAGCTTCCAAGGGTGCTGCTGTTGCTGATCATAGAACACACTCTGAGTAGCAAGAGTCTAGACAAGAGAAACTGTTTTTGGAGAAACAATTTCTATAGAGAAATATCAAGGAATTGGCTGCTTTGGCCTCCAGAGGCTGAGAGACAATTTAGTAGCATTCTTCAAAGTGCGGCAGGGAAGTTAAAACAGGGAACAAAGGCCTCAAGCTCCACCCATTCCCTTTTCCACCCTGGCTGGAACATCACAGACGTGCATTTCACTGACCTCTTGTTCCCTCTCCTTCTCCCCAGTTTCCTGTCATTGAGATAAACAAAACCAGTCTCAACCAGATCGTGCAGCCAAACTGACCTAAAAGTGACCAACAGGGCTATTATAATATCTTTGTAATAAATTTGCACTACTATTTGGGGCCACTCTGCCCCAAATAAGAAATCACTATTGGACAGGAGGGACAGAGATGAGCCAAGCTGGCAGCACCCCACCAGCGTTAGAAGCCAAGGACCACCCGTGTTGCACCATCTCAATCCTCTACCCCTGACCCTGGCTCTTACCTACCCTGCCCCCACTCCCTGACTCGCATTTAATAAAAACCTTCCACCCAGACCCCACTGGCATCCCTTGTTCTCCCAAATCTTCCAGTCTCACTTCTCAAGTGTGTACTATCACTTTAATAAACTTTCTGTGCTTCGGTAAATCCTCTGTCAGGCTCTCAAATCCTTTCTGGGCTATAATAAGAACCTGGACCCCGTTATCATGTTGAGGCCTCCCTTGGTCTCCCCGGGTGCCACCTGGCATCAAAAGGACATTGTTTTAACTTTTTATTGAAGCCAAGGCAGTATAAAAATGGGCCAGTTTTGAAGTAGGCATAATTTAGGATAGACGGTTTTCCTCTTGGCCTAGGTAATGAAATCATAAAAGGGAGCTCATCCAAGGGTTCTGCCAGCTTAGGATTTTTAGAGAGGTTTTCCTCTCTGTATCCTTCTGCTAGCATCAAGTGTGTCTGCTGCATTACGTCTGAATGTGACACACTGAGGGTGAGGTAGGACAAGGGGAAGGGCAAGTGAGTTTATTGAAAATGATGGAGAAGTGAAGCAGCTTTAAGTAACCGCTGCTATGCTATCAGCCAAAGGAAACCAGAGTCAATAGCTGTGGCTTCTCCCAGTTTCTCAAGGATCCAGGCTGGAGTGGGGAGGGGCTAGAGGTCACGTCACAAATGCTGTTCATCCAACTTGACTATCAGCTGAACTTGGCAGAGTCAAAGAGGGAACAGATTTCTCCAAATCCATTTAGACTGCAATGCTTAGACCACCAGAACAAATAATTGTCTCCAGGAACCACCTCACAGACTCAGGCTGGTGAAAGAGAGATTTGGGTAAAGACAAGTCCTTTCCAGGCCCCACCTTCACCCTTCACCCACCTCTCCATATGCCATTGGGAAAACCTTACTAACCAAAAACTCTCTTCCAAAGGAAATCCACTGAGGAAAATCCCTTTATCAACAACTTTCACAGTTCAGAGAGAGACAACATGAGTAGGAGTTAAATTTGCCAGGCTTTGAAATCAGAGTCTGGGTTTGAATACAAACTCTAATATTTAGTAGCTGTGTGTCCTTGGGTAAGTTACTTTACCTTTCTGTACTTCAGTTTCTCAAATCCACTGTTCTCTCCCTTTTACCAGGCTATGGGCTAAGGACAGTGACTGCATTTTGCTCAGTTTTGCCTTCAGGTGGCATCTGATTGAGAAGTTTAAGGTGTCTAACTGCCCATTTTGAGATTTAAGTTGGGAGCTCTAGGCAGCGCCACCAAGATTCTAGAGAGGGAAAGAGGAATGGCTGTGTGCTGTGGCAGCTGTGCTGGGAAGGCTGTGGAGAAGAGAGGTCATTCAGGTGAGGATAACATAATCATACATCTTAGAGGAGGTGACAACTGCAGGGACTCAAATGATGTCATCAGGCTTCAGTTCCCTTCTCTTCTCTTCCCCAGAGACCAGCTTGTCCTTAGCATTGGCTCCATCTCCACATAAGCTATCCTTATTGTGACCAAATGGAACCTTCAAGCAATTCCCACCGAGTTGCCTTAATACTAATGATATCAGAAGTTCCAGAACTGAGCCATTCCTGGGCTGTGATTGGTTTACGTACCAGTACCTCTGGCCAGGGTCTGCTCTTATTGGCTAGTCTAGAGTCACATGTTCAGCGAGGCTGCTGAATGGGGGTGGAGCCAGCTCTACCTACTCCAAATGGGTTGCGGTCCAAGAAAATGGGGTCTTGGTACCAGAAGCAGCAGGAATATGCTTTTCAGGACGAAATCATAGACGACCCTCTGAGCATCCAGCCCTGTGCTCTTGACTCCCTCGCTCTTCTCACACCCCATTCTCCTTACTGTGGGAGCTGTCCGTAGGCTGATTCCCTCCCTGTCCCTCACATCTTTCCATGCCCTCTCTGATTCCTGAGCTCAGCCCATAGAATTTAGCAATATTCAGGGAAGACCAGAAAGAGTAAGTGATTCCACACACAGAGCAGCCCGTCCCTCTTTGGCTAAACTTGGGTCTTGACAGCCAAACTTCATTACATTGTTTCAATGAGAAAATACATTGTGATTTCCAGACATATAGACAATGAAAGGCCAGGCAAGAAACCCCTTGAAACAGGGAAGTGATATGATCTGACCCTTGTTATTTCACACCTGAAAATAATGGATTTTATAAAAACAATCTTTTCACATACTCTGCACCAAGATCAAGAAACAGGACATGACCAGACCCCAGAAGTCTCTCAGGTCTTTTTTCAGCAACTGGCCCACCATTATCATGACTTCTCTGCCCCCACTCCTTTTGGGTTCTTTTTGTTTTTATTATTTATTTTTTACATACAAAAGAGTATTAGTATTCATTTGTGTCTTGTGTATTTTGCTTGACATTACATCTGCAAGATTCTTCTGTATTGCCCCACACAGCAGTAATTGGTCACTCACTGAATTGTCTTTCAGGAAAATGTGACAAAGATGTGAATGAGTGTATTATGCAACTCATTTCCTTTCCTTGCTTTACAGTCCCAGTACATTTAATTAACCAATAACCTTGGCTGCTTACCCTTCACCAAATTGAAATAGATGGGGCTGGCTCACCCCACTTCCATACCTCTCTCCTTAAGACTCCTTACTCATTTCTCAGATAGCTACAGTGTTCACTTAAAGTCTCCTGTATGTCCATGTGTGCACATTATGTGCATGTGTGTTTTTGTGTGTGCATGTGTGTGGGGGGTGAGGGGAAGAACTCTGTAGTATTTGCTCTAGCCTGTTCCCCATTAGGGAGGATGGCAAGTGAGGCTGAGAGAGGGGTTGGGTGGCAGGGGGTACAACTGTGATGGACAGAGTGGGAAGTGGAGCTGTGGATAGAGTGGCAGGGTGTGAATGATGGAGCCAGAGCTCAGGCTGTCCCAGTAATGAAGGGACCACCCTCAGAGGAGACCTAAGTCATTACTGTCATTCTAACTGCCACCCTCTCAAATGCTTAGGAAGCTTGCAAATCCCAAAGCAATCCATTCTCTATTTCTGCTGGAAGAGAAATGAGAAATCATACACTGGGAGGAATAAGTAATCCCCACCTGTCTTCTTAAGAATACATCAAGACCTTGCAGAGAATATGCTTTCAAATCAAAGGCCTTCAGATACCGAGCAGTCAGGCAGCTTCTTCTGCCAAGGTCCATGCTGCCTGACAACGTCCCATAAAATTCCTGGAGAAAGATGTTATATCACTAATAAAACCTACCCTTGGAGTCTCTCTTGGCTAAGTTTGGTCCTAGGAGCTCTTTATTCTTTCCCTTGCCTATTCAGAGGTTAACAAGCTCGTATTTTCAAGGGCAGCTCTACATGCAGAGAGCTGGCCCTTTCCCCTCTCCACCTGGAATAAAGATTTACACTTTCCTAAACTGACAGTAGAAATGTTTTGAGTCTTGACCTGATATTTGATATCCTGTATGACTGAGTGCCTTGTGAGCAGTGGTAGCCCAGGGTGTCCAGAAAGACAGTGACTCCTTGCCCCCAAAATATGCATTCACTTTCTCTTTGCAAGCAATCTACTGCTTTGCCAGATTTCTCCACCTGCCCCTCTCCCTCCCACTCTCCCTCTTACACTCTGGGAGTTTCCTTCTCTGTGAGTCTGATTTTCTTACATATTGGCAGGGTTGCCTGTGACTTGGAAATAACATCCTCCAGTAGTCTTAGATTATTGATCAGTAGACAAGACCCTGAGAAACCAGAAGGGTCTGTCCACAAACTTGTAGCTATGTAGGGGTAGAATCAGGACTAGAGAGTTTCAAAAGTCAGTGTCTCTTCCCTCCTAAACTGAAATGTGTCTTTTTCTGTTTATTTTTTAGCACCCTCCTGGTAAGAAGCCTCTGATATCATCTTTCTGTGATTCAAGTCACTGTTTGCTTCTAGTCCCCATGAATTTCTGACCATGTCAAGACTTATTCTCAAGAAAAATATGGTATAATAACCACAAGAGGACATAACTGGCTGCTCATGGGTAATGTGGAGACCCAGTGCCAAGAGGATTTGCATTTCAGCAAGGGTAGAAACATGCACATAGCACGAGTGGGCATTCCTGGGATTTATAATGTTCTGATTTCTCGCCTTCTCAGCACATGGTAGGTTGAACTTCTGCATCCCTGCTTAACCAGGTGTGACCACATGACACTCGATGGTTAATGAAATGTAAGTAGAAGTGACATGTGTCACTTCTAATGGAAGCTTTAAGAACCAGTGTGTGTGTTTTCACATTCCTTTGTCCTTCCTCAGCAATTGAAAGTATATGGCAAGGTGGGTCTTTTGACTCATGTTAGACCTGTAAGGGAGTGAGAAATAAATTTTGCTGGATTAAGCCTCTGAGATTTGAGGGATCTTTGCTACTGTGGCATAATTTAACATATCTATTCTTATAAATATGCTGTGGAACTTCAGACGTTGAAAACTGCATGCCCATTAGCACTGGATGATTAGAGGACATGGGCTAAGTCATTGTGCCCAAGACTTCTTCTGCAGCCACCATGCACAAAGCCACAGTTTTGGGCACGTGGAATATACCCAGAATTTCAACTATATTTGTTGGGGGCACTCATTGAAAGAAGAAGAAGTGTCAGAAAGCAAGCCCAAGACACCAAAGGCCTGCTCCATTCCTCTGGGCCAGACACCTCCAACTATGTGTATGGCCAGATAAAGACCGTTGGTCAGGCCCAGGAGCATTCTAATGGTATAGAATGGGCTATAAGCCCAGGTCTGTACATTATTGGATTGTAAATGGCATTTCTTTGCCTTGATTGGGTCTTTCCTTGTAAACAATCTGTGTATTCCTTTTTAATTTAGTAAATAAAGTATAAATATTTGTGATCAGTCTTATAAGTAGAAGCCAAATCCATCTCTTGTATTCTCAAACACAGCCTCAATGTTATTCATTATAAATTTAATTCCACCAAGTGTTATTAAGAACCCACTATGTGCCCTTACAGGTGGTCCCTGCCTTGGTATTCACAGTCTACCAGAGAAGATGGCACATTAAAAATAACTAGAACAAAAAATGAGTACATTCATTCCATAAACATTTATCAAAAACCATCAAGTCCTAGATAGTAGAAGTTATAGGAACTGGAAATATTGGATTAGAATGTGTTAGCAACGTTGTGGGAGAAAGGAGGAGTTCTAGACATGATTGCTTCATAACAAACCACTCAAAACCCTAGTGGCTTAACATAGCCATTGTATTAAATTCACAGATTCTGTGGGCTTCCAGGCAGGGCATAGTGGGGGGTGACTTATCTCTGCTTCTCAACATCTTGAAAGACACTAAAGCTGTAGGTGACCTCATGGCTCAAGACTGGAGTCATTGGAAGTTCCTTTACTCACATGTCTGGTGCCTGAGTTGAGATGATGCAAAGACTGGGCTCAGCTGGGACTGAGAACCTACGTATGGCCTTCCAATGTGGCTTGAGCTTCTCACCAGTATGAAAACTTGGTCCAAAGAGAGAGCATTCCAGAAGGGTTTTCAAAAGATTGAGTGTTCCAAGAGAAGCAGGAGCACTTGGTAGGCCTTTTGTGAGTTAGACTCAGAAGTCTTACAGCATCACTTCCTCTGCATTCTGTTGTTTATAAGTGAGTCACTAAGGCCAGCCCAGATTCAAAGGTAGGACATAGATGCCACCTTTCAATGGCATCTTCAAGGATATGTCTAAGAATGTATAAACATGTTTTAAAACCATAACAGTAAGTGAGGTACAGAGCTTTCTAGTTGTCTAATTTGGTCCTATTTTTACTTTCTTAGTAATGGAACCTCTATGTTGTTATACAGTTGACTGTCTTTTTCTAAATCTTCATTTCCCAGTCTCTCTTGATGATGATGGTGTCCAATGAGAGGTGAGTAGAAGTCATTGGATAAGACCTCATAGAAAGTTTTTTAAAGGTTATACTTTCTGAAAAGTATCCCTGTTCCCTCCTCCATGTCTTTCTATTTCCCATCTGGAATGATATGGTTGGAGCACCAGTAATCACCTTGAGATCACGAGACAACCTTAAGGATGGAAGAGGACTACAGAGGACAAAAATTAAGGAAGACTGGGCCCTAGTAGACACTGTGGAGCCAAAATGCCAACCCTGACCTCTACATTTGAATTTCATGTCATGAGAGAGAAAACCAAGCCTCTTACTTGGCTCTTATTTGGTCCTCAAAATCAATCCTTAACTGACACAGAGGATAGAAAGAGTTACAGAAAGGAGGAAATGTCATTTATTTTTATAAAGTCATAATTTCATAAGCACTTGCTAAACTGAGTAGGAGGTTGCCAGGTGAACAGGGTGAGGAAGAGCATGCCATGCCGAAGGAATAGTATGGTTAAATGTTGAAGAAAAGTTTGTAGTAAAGACACATCATAACTTCCTCTTGAGAAAGAGGATGGGTTTATGGTTGTTGAGCAATGGTAACTGTAATTTATATTTGATGATTCCAGAAGTAAAAATAACAATACTTCAACAAAGTTAGAAGAGGTAGGGTAGGTAGCACATTAATATTTTACTATTTGTTATAATAAACTGTAACTAAATTCCCCCTTATTTTGTATCCCAGTGAATAAAGAGGCACAGAGAGCCCTGACTGGTGTAACTGAGTGGGCTGGGCACTGTCCCACAAACCAAAAGGTCATTAGTTCGATTCCTAGTCAGGGAACATGCCTCGGTTGTGGGCCAGGTCCCTTGTTGCGGCTGTGTGAGAAGCAACCAATCAATGTTTCTCTGGTACATCGATGTTCCTCTCTCTCTTTTTCTCCCTCCCTTCACCTCTCTCTGAAAATAAAAATAAATCAAATGTTAAAATAAAGAAGCACAGAGAAACTCCAAGTAACATGTAAATGGTCCAGAACTACTTGGAGAGTTCCAGGCTGATTTTGGAAATGTCTACAACTCGGCCAGTGATGGGGTATCTTGATTCCATGATTATATCAATAATGTTATTTTTGACTTCATTTTATAATAACCCATTGGGATGTGGTCATCCCAAGTGCCAGAAAATGAAACCAATATACATCATAAGGGATCAACTTGCATCTGGTAATTATTGATATAATAGGAAATAATAAAAAAATTAATGCTCTTGGGTCAATGCTGCATTCTGCATTCTGATCATCTTACTTCCAGAGGCCCCAAGAAGGCTGCGCAATTTCTAAAAACAAAGAGATTATTTGTATTTCTTGAGCATACTGTCCAAAGGAAAACTTAAAAAAAAAGAAGTCAAACTATACACTTTCTTTCTGAATGCCCATCCCATGGTCACCTTGGGCTGTTCTTCTGAGAGAAAACGCAGTGTAGTGGTAAACAGCACAGGCTCCCAAGGTTTGGCTCTGAAGAGCTGTGTGATCTTGAGCTAGTAACTATGTCTCTCTGTGCCTCAATTTCTTCAATATAAAATGGTGATAATTTATACCTTCTTCAGAGAGTCATCATGAAGTTTAAAGTGATCAGCCTTGAAAAATGCTTAGAACAGTGCTGAAAATATAAAAAGAATTCAGTTAATACCTGTTATTGCAAATGTTAATTTCCAAAATATCTGCAACTTTTAGAACACTATAGCTTTTTTTGTGGGCACGCACTTACCATTTTCACACAGTGCAAGTATAATATACATATAATCAGTGCTCAGTAAATACTTACTGGTTAAGTTGGTTGAGTTTAACATGCCCTTAAAGAAGTTGACTTACATATAAAATTGGAAAGAAGCAGGACTGGGGAGAAACTAGTTTTTTTTTATTTTACAGCACATATTCATGATCCAGAAATCCATTTTGATTCATTTTATTCTTCAAGTTTTTAAGAACAAAACAATTTAGAAGTCTATTAAGGAATTAGAGAAGTAAATAAATCTACTTTTCCCTTAAGTTATTGATGCTGGCATAATATTTGTCTAGGAAAGCTGATGTTTAGATGCCATTCTCTACTCATTATGAACCTCTCCAACCACCCATCCATTCATGCACCAAACTGTCACTGAGCTCCTACTGTGTTTGTCACTGTCAGAGCTCGGCAACGAGTCCATGGTGCTGCATGAGTACATACATGTTTCATGCCCTCATGATGCTTACAGCCTAATGAAAAGATAAACTTTAAATAATCACACAAAGATATGCAAAACTGCAGCTGCAACCAGGGCTCTGAAAAAAAAAAAAAACAGCTACAGTAATGATCCCTGAAGAATGAAGGCATATGTATATCTACATATGTGGATACCTGCATGTGCGTGTGTTCCCACATGCATGTCCTTACATACATATATGGACATGTACAAATGTCCATGTGGTTTTAAATGTGAAGGTGTCATGGGTATTTTTGGTCAACAGTTACAATCTAAACCAAACTGCTACTTATATCTAATATTGGTATGAAGATAGGTGACCACTCTTTCTTTTCATATATTCCTCTCTCGCTCCTTTCTAACTATTAATAATAGCTAATGTTTGTTGAGCACTAACAGATACTGTCTTAAAATCTTGAGTATTCTCCAAAACATTGAGGCAGAAACTACCATTATACCCATTTTCAGATGACGGACTGCAACAAGTTGAGTTCAGTACCTTGTCCTACGTCAGCCATGGCAGCTGGTGTCTTCGGCCCTCTGCTCTTGCCTGTCCTCCTCAGACACAATAGAGAAATAAGTCCTGTGGAAGGCAGAGGTGTGCAGGGTCTATACGTAAATGCAGGGATGTGGTAACAATTCAATCTGTTCCACAAGTGGTTGACTTGGGAGAGCAGCAAGATTGGGATCTTATTGGTACTGAAGTGGCACCTGACTCTCCCTGAGTGACCTTGACTGCTTCTACTATTTCTACAGCCTCTTCTGTTTGGATGTCCTCTCATCTCAGCTCCTTGTCCAAGTTTCAGGTATGAATGGTCAGCTCTCTTCTGGACACCTCTATCTAATGTTGTCCAGCCCTTCGAATTCAGTAGGACCAAACTCATCATCTTCCTTACCCCATCTTCTCTTTCTCTCCTGTTCTCTCAACAGCATTTATGGCATGAATTTCAGATTCATCTCCAACTGCTCCCCAACATTAAGTGAGTTCATTGCAGTGACCCCAATATACTTCAATCCTGTGGTTCTTAACTAATAATGGCGTGGCTCCCAGAGTCCTCTTGGAGAACTTGTCTTTCTCCACTGACATTTCTTGTCCTCCTATTCTTAGAAATATTGATCCCTGCATTACAACCCATATGTTTGCCTCATACCTCTCAGCTTTGGTGTTGAGAATCATTTCCATGACTCTCATTCCATGTCTGAAATGGAAATGGCTCTGGCAACAGTGATGGTTCCAAGGGATTTTTATGACAGGAAAGTATCAAATTTCTCCTTTGAGAATAAATACTGGTATCTGCAGATGTGCCACTCTTTGACAACTGAACTTGGCAATTCCTCGAAAGGGCTTGGATCCTCCCCAACAACATGCTAGCAGACCTTCCAAAGAAGCTGGTTTCTGACTTCCCTGAAGTAATCTAGAGGGAAGCCAGCTGCTCGGAGAATCCAAAGCCAATTTTTCAGGGACCTGTGCCATGTTACACTTCTGTACAATGTATGTTTCAGGCTGGATGAGTAAGGGGCTGCATATATGTATTTGGGTGTGGGGGGGGCATGTGGCATCTAAAATTTCCAGAGCAGTGGGGTTAGAGGAGCAGTGTTCAGCCAAAGAGATGGATGAAACTACTAAAAATGTTAATGATTAGGGCACGTTATGAAGGACTGAATTTAAAAGACAACTTCCATGTCTGCCCCAAATATTAATGACCATTAATACTTTTGAAGAACTTAATGGGTTTAAAAGTATTGATTTTAGAGACAGCAGAAGGGAAAGAGAGAAAAAGAGATTGAAACATTGATGTGAGAGAGAAACATCGATTGGTTGTCTCCTGTATGCTTCCTGACCAAGGATTGAACCAGCATCCTAGGTATGTGCCCTGACCTGAGATCAAACCAGCAATCATTTGGTGTTGGATGATGCTCCAAACAATTGAGCACTTGGCCAGGGCTTGCATTTTTGTTTCAGGGCTCACAATTTTATTTTTATTTAATATTAAATATTAAAGAAAAATACTGTAAATCTGACAAATGAAAGAATGCAGGTGATATGTCTGTAATGTATTTTAAAATATAATTATGTTGATATCTAATAATACACTACTTCAGTCGACATGACTCTCATCATGTATAGAAAAAGTATCACCTTCAATTAAAAAAAAGTAAAGGTTAAAAGGTAGCACAGCTTTAAAATGCTCGGCAGCTCAGGAAAGACATACAGTAAAACTTGTAAACCATGCATACGTTCTCCTAACTTTAATGTGAGGCCACATGAAAGACAGTACATCTGTTAAATCTTATAAATTTGTAAAGCAAAGAGGGAAAGCTTCAACACTCCATCCCCTAATATTCTGAGTATTCAAAGCACAGCTGAAATATTAGGATTGAAATCTGATACGTCCCTTGTACAGTAAGTAGCTTTCTGACATTTTATCCAGCTGTGGAGAAACTCTGTACTGTCATTAGGTACAACTTGCCTTTTTTCTTTCTAAAGCTTTTTAAGTTTTGTTATTTATTGGGGTACAATGTGGATTACTTATTTTAACTGTTATTTCTCTGATTGCTGGTGAAATTGGGGATTTTTTTCACATTATCCTTCAAGCTTCCCTGTCTGTGAATTCCTTATTGATAGTGACTTCTTCACCCACTTTCTTTTTGATTTCTTGAGTTTTTTAATTGATCTGCAGGTAGGTGTTACTGATATATTTTGAATATTAACCCCCATAATTTTAGATATTAGAAATATTTCCTCCCAGGTAGCCACCAGTCTATTTTTTATTGATATCATTATTCATAAATATATTTCAGTTCATAAGGAATAACAGTGGTCTAAGCTTGTCGCTTGAGAATATATAAAACACTTTGGGAGTATGAAAGATTGGAGCATCCATCCTCTCAGATCCAAAAGAGGCCTCACCACCAGCAACAAGATTCCAATGATGGTGGCTATTTTCTTATAAAATGTATACACGCAACACACACAGAGACAGACACATGTACACATTATGCTCCTCTTTAACTGACTAATTTTTTTGGTTTAGGTCTCAGTGGCCTGTTATCATTGGTTTTCTTTCCATATTCCTCCTTTTCCCTTTATTTTGAAGCAACTTTGTAAATTAACAGTGATCACTGCGTTAAAAAAAATCTAGAGGATATCTGTAAAGATGCGTGTTATCAGTATGTGGTTGTCTCTCCCGCATCCCCTTACTGGGGACCTGGCTTGCAACCCAGGAATGTGCCCTAGACTGGGAATTGAACCAGCGACCCTTTGATTCACAGGCCAGCAATCAATCCACTGAGCCACACCAGCTAGGGTCAAGGATGCCTGTTATCAATAAAACAAAAACAAAAACAGAAAATAAATGTTGGTGAGAATGTGGAGAAATTGGAACCCTGTGCATTGATGAATAGAATGTAAAATTGCATAACCTCTGTGGAATACAGTATTGTGGTTCTCAAAAAAAAATTAAACATGGCCCTGGCTGGTATGGCTCAGGAGATTGAGGGCTGGCCTGAGAATCAAAAAGTTGCCGGTTGGATTACCGGGCCTAGCACATGCCTGTGTTGTGGGCCAGGTCACTGGTTGGGTGTGTGTGAAGGGCAACTGATTAATGTTTCTCTCCCTCTTTTTCTCCATCCCTTCCCCTCTCTCTAAAATATAAACAGATAAAATATTTTAAAAAATTAAACATAGAGACCTGGCTGGTGTAGCTCAGTGGATTGAGTGCAGGCTGGGAACCAGGCGGTCCCGGCTCGATTCCCAGTCAGGGCACATGCCTGGGTTGCGGGCCAGGTCCCCATGAGGGCCATGTGAGAGGCAACCATACATTGCTGTTTCTCTCCCTCTCTTTCTCCCTCCCTTCCCCTCTCTCTAAAAATAAATAAAAATAAAATCTTTAAAAAAAATTGAAAAAAAATTAAACATAGAATTGCCACGTGATCCAGCAGTCCTGTTTCTGGGTATATAACAAACAAATTGAAAGCTGGGACTTGAACTGATATTTATACACATATGTTCAGAGCAACATTATCCACAATAGCCAAAAGGTGGAAACAACTTGAGAGTTGACAGATGAATGAATAAACAAAATAAACAAAATAAGATATTGTTCAGACTTACAAACAAATGAAATTCTGGCATGTGCTACAATATGGATGAACTTTGAAGACATTGTTCTACGTGAAATAAGCCAGTCACAAGAGGAAAATACTGTATGATTCTACTTATATAATTTACCTAGAGTAAACAAATTTATACTAGACCAATTCATAGAGTATTTATATACTATTCACAGAAAATAGAATGGTAGTTGCCAGGTCTGGAAAAGGGAAGAATGAGGAGTTATTGTTTCAGTAGGGGAAGATGGAAAATTTCTGGTGGTGGATATTGGTGATGGTTGTACAATAATGTGAATCGTACTTAATGCCACTGAACTGTGTACATAAAAATGCTTAAAATGGTAAATTTTGGGTTGTGTGTATATTACCAATTAAAAAGAGCCAACAGACAAGTTGATGGCTGTATATATTCAAAGTACTACCTACAGAAATGAATTAAAGATTTTTTTTTCTAGGAGAAGCAACAGACCACAGAACCTTCTCCTGTTCCTTGTGTGGAGCTGTGCAGGGCTGGGTTGAAGCCCAGTGCTTGGAAAGCCCCTGGGGTGGAAAGATTCTTTGCAGTGTAGAGTCAGCAATCTGATTCCTGAAAGTTATTAGCAGGTCCAGCGACAGACTGTTGTTGAGTAAAGCAGGGTCAGGGGTCAGGACATTAGTGACGTGGCTCTCTAGCTTAGCAAGGGGTAAAAGTGTAAGAGGGAGGTTATTGAGAGCTCTCCTGATATCCTTGCTGTGGCCAGGCCACTTGAGCCCACTGATCTGAGCATGCCTCAGCAATTGATAGGAAATGCACTGGGGACCTGGTGTGTGTCAACAAGTATATCATTGACCTGCTTAAGCAAACACTTGCCCCCATTGCATCCACATGTCTGAGTATTTCATTTCTGCTGGCCCTGAGCAACGGGAGTCTCTGTCTCTCATAAATGGCTTCCTGCACATTTCCCAGGGTGCCTGGGTCTGCGTGCTACCTGATAGCCCTATGGGGCTAATGGGTAATTACAGCACCATCTTTTTCAAAAGGCAAAACACCCAGGGATAAGGTAGACCTAGAAAAATCATTTCCCTGGGAAAGAGTTCAAGGAGATTGGATGCTGACTGTGGTGATGAACTGATCTATAATTGTGACAGGCTAATATTGTTCCTTGGTGCTGCAACAGGCTTCAAGCATGAAAGAGTTCAGAAAACAATCTCTTTAAAAAAGATGAAGCACAGATAATGGTTTTATTTTGTCTGAACCAAATAGGAAATCACATCCCAAACCCTTTCAATCATTCTGCAATGTCATTACCCCACTCCATCAAGGCAGCTCCTAACCTCTGACAGAGACAAGAAGACCTCCATGATTTCATTTATTTCAGAGAAATAGATGTGCCAGCTATTTGTGTGACCTCGGAGAGGAAACATTTGCAAGCTGAGAAGTGTCCACAGAAGCCATCCTTCTTGGTGGCTGTGTGTGGGCACGAGGTTGACATGTTGTTGCTGGAATTAGGTCTGTTTTTGAAAATAGACAAATGGGGGGAAATGCCGGCACCCTCCTTCCTCGCTCTGCCCTCTCCTCAGCTCTCTCTTCTCTGTCTCCATTCCGGTTCTGCCCGATCCCGTGACATACGCCAGTATCCGTAATCAGCAAAGAAAGAAACGGGACAGTCGCCCTACTCTGGGACTTTATTTGTGTCTGATCCTTGTCGTAGGCAGCCTGTATGAGCTGAAATCCGGCTCTCCCTGCCTGAGACCCCTACAGCAGGCTCGCCTGAGTGAGCAGATGATCTATCAGGCAAACTCTCCTTTTGGTTTTCTCATTCTACTCCTATTTTTAATTTATATTTTTAAATGCAAAATTAAGTATACCCCATACCCTTATGAGGAATATAAAGTTGTAAAACTTCGCAACTCCATAGTTCTCTCTGTTAAAAGAGGGGGCAACTCTAAGCGGTTCTCCTGGTCTAGAGTTTGGGGACCAGCACATTGGAAAAGACAAAATATTCCTCTTCCTCTCAAAAAAGAGGCAGGGAATTAAAACACCCACAGATAAACTGATAGAAAATAGTTGATGAGGTCCTAGCAATTGTAGACTCTCAAATAAATGGTGACTATTACTATATAGACATCATAAATACATTATATAGTTGTGCATGTACATGTAGATATGCATAATTTGCTTATGTACACACACATATAGATAGATATGGACATATAATTTAAGCCGACAATTCTGTGAGGTAGGTAATATTATTTCTACTTTATAGATGAAACACTTAGTTTTATGGGTTTAAGCCGTTTGTCCCAGGACATCCAAAACTGAGATTCCAACTCAGATGGCCTGAGCCCAATGGATGTATATTCTGTTTAATTCCGACCAGTATCCATCTCCTTTCTTCTGGGGATGACATTGCAATTGGCCTTTTTGGGGGACCACCTTTTCCCCATATTGTGTGGCCTTCTGGGAATGTACAGTCAATGGGCCACGCCCTTCTCTGCCGAAAGGGCAAGTCGGTGATCAAAGTGAAGTTAAGTAGACTTGTACTCCTATGAATATGAATCCTGAAGAGAATGGCATATTGATAATTGGGGCTGATTCATCCCAATGGTTGTTGCCTGGTTGCCTAGAGAAACTGCTGCATTGTTCCTGCATTCCAAGCCCTCATGGCCACACTGGGTGATGTCTGTCCTGATTTCTGCTTCCTCAGCATGTCCCTTCATGCTGTGAGCTTCTCTTCTGCATAGGTAGGCGTGGTGGGTGCAGGAGTGCACACCCCAGGTCCTCTAAGACAGGACACTTATTCTCACACTGCCTGTAGTGCTGGCCCACAGCTGAGGTCCTCTGAGAACTTGCCCTCAACCACATGGAGCTTCCTCACCTAAATTCAGACCTTCTTCCAGGGGACAACCTGCTGGTTTACAAATGCCCAACCCCCTTCCCTCCATCTGGACAACCCTGAAAGCCACCCCGGGTCCAGAGCGTTGCTTAGGATCAACTGAGTCCTCTGCTGCAATTACATCCAGGTCAACTTCTCCTCCTCCCATTTCTTTTATTCCCTCACAGCTGTGGCTCCATGAACACTCCTGTTGCACTTGCTGTATGCAGACCCCCACGGCAGAGTCCAGAGGACATGACCTAACACAGCAGACCTGACTAAACTTCTGACTCAGAGTTCTGGAGGCCAGAAGTCTGAGGTCAAGGTGCAATCAGGGCTGTTTCCTCTGAGGCTTCTCTCCTTGGCTTGTAGGTCACTGTCTTCCCCCTGTTTCTTCACATGGTCTTCCCTCTGTGCACACCTGTGTCCTGACTTCCTTTTTGTTATACAGACATTGGTCATTTTGGATTAGGGCACACCTACATGACTTCATTTTAATTTAATTGCCTTTTTAAAGACAATCTAAATTCAGTAGTGGTAATGGGAGCTACAATATCAACTTATAAAGCTGAGGAAGACACACGTCAGCCCACAGCCACCTCCAAAGCCTGAATCCCTTCCCCTACAACTTCCTGAAGTTCAGAATTATATGGTCGATGTCTAGGCTGTGAGTAGATGTGACTGGGTGTTTGAATATCAAAGTGCTTAACCCCACTTGTTGGCAACCTGGATATAATTGCAATATGTAACTACAATGTAATGAATAATATCCATGGCAGTATAAGATGTATGAAATAGAAAATGGGATTAAGATGTGCTACTCATTTTAAGTGAAAAAGACTGTTGCCTCCCTTTAAGATGCAGCCAAGCTATCTGTTCAACCATTGGAATGAACCAGATTAGTGGGGGGAGGTGCACGGGTCACTGGGACCAGGATAACGAGAAATCATGTTAAAACAAATCAAGTTACAGCCTCTTTGTAATTGTTATTAGTATGAAAAAGAAAATCATGACAGAATTTTTATATAATTTCCATATAGGAACTGTCTTCCCAAGAACGTCACAAAACCCAGTAACAACTTTTTAAAAGGAATAAATGTAACTACATAAAGAAATCGCCATTGATATCCTGAGCGATGTGTGGCTGATTAAGACTGGAGAGAAAGCCACAATGCTGAACATGCTAAATATCTTCCCTGTCCTTCTTGCGCTGATCATCCAGCAGGTGTTTGAGAAAGGCAGCATCTATTTACAAGACAAGGTACTTGACATCACGGAGGGTGTCTGCCCTGTTAACAGCATATGTTTGCAGATAGATTCTCCACCTGTTGCATTGGTACCCCGTTCTATCACCAATGGGTACAAGAGGATCCTTCCTGCCTTTGTCTGTGGAGACTGATTAAACCTTCCCACTTTCTGTAAACATCAAGGCCTCCTTGGCTGATGCATCTGCCCTCGTGGCTGCTGCCCTCGTGGCTGCTCCTGCTGCTGACACAGACTGGGCCGAGGCTGGTGCCAAGAAACAGCCTGAGGAGCGGGAAGAGGACATGGGCTTTGGTCTCTGACTAGTCAGTAGAAAGTAACTGGCTCAGCCAGTTTTATTTGTGAAACAAAGAAATAAAGACTTACTTCTCTTCCAAAAATCTGCATGGAACAAAAACCCAGCAAACAAAGCCAAAATTGTGGGAAACTATTTATAATAAATACTACTGAAAATGCTAATTTCCCCAATTTAGAATTTTTACAGATTAACAAGGGAATACTTTTAGAACTTCTACAGATTTACAAGGAAATAATTTGATGAACAAATTGGAAAATGATGAAAACAGTCCAGAGATAAGGAAATCCAAATGGTTTCTAGACATTTGAAAAAACACTCAGCTTTGCTGAACATGAAAGTTCCATTAAGTCCAATTAAGACAATTCAGGATACTATATTTTAGCTATCATATGGTAAAGAACAAAATGTCAAAAAATGTGAGCACACTCAGGCTGTTGAGGATGTGGAGAAACAGGCACTCTCATGTGTCAGGAGAGGTGTGAATTGTTACCTTGTCAGTGGATGACAATTGATAATATTCATGAAGATAAGAATGCACATACTCTGTGATCCAGGAATTCTAGAGAGCTTCCCACATAGAATGAAATGGAATGTTCACAGATCACTGTTTCATTGTTGTGTCTAAGAGCAAAAGGACTGGCAACAATTCTGGAACAGAAACTGACTATGGTATCCTAAGAACCATTCTGCTCTTCTTTCTTCTTAAGAGGATCCACAATTTTTTACAGGCTCCCTAGATTATGACTACATTTCACATCCTCCCTTGCATCTAGGTGTGGCTTTGTGACTAGGTTTTGGAAAATAAGATATAACTGAAAGGACTTTGTGAGCCAGAACATGCCCTTCTTGAGGAGGAATATGTTGATCTTTCCCCCTCAGGTGCTGGAATGCAGAACTGAGGGCTGGAGCTTTAGCAGCCACCTTCAAGCACAAGGAGAAATTCATATGCTAAGAACAGAGAAACAAAATAGAAGGATCTTTAGTCTCTGAAACTGTAGCTACCAATACCAATCCTGAGCCACCTTGCTCATCTTTTTTGATATAAGCTTCTATCTCCTTTAGGCTACTCAGTCATTATTTTAGATACTTTAAAAAGCCTTTGGTAAAAATAAATCAGAGTATATATACAACATGTAACATTTAACAACTCTAAAAGACTGAGGAAAATCTAGTGAAGCACATGCAGATGTACTGAGATGAAAAGCTTTATGTGACATGTGTCTTACGTGAAAAAAGATAGGCGCAAAAGGTGGTATAGCTTGTTACTATTTCTGCAGAGAATAAAAATTAATTGTATGGGTATTGATTATGGGATGTATCTTTCTGGAAAGGCACAAAACACTGGTGGCAGTAGTGGTCCCTCTGAGCAAGGAACTTGGGAAACCGAGGAAGCAAATGAGAGAGACTTCCAGCTCTATGCCTCCTGGTACATTTTGAATTTATTCTCTGTGCACTTTTCTATTTAAAATAAGAAAAATAAAAAGATGCAGCTGAAGTTGTCTGGTGTGTTCCTTTATTTGGGGATGAAGCAGAAAAATGGAAATAGCCAGGGTCGGGTGGGGAGGGAGGAGGGACATGACAAGTAATGTGCAGGAGGTGGCACATGCATCACAGTGTAATTGCTGACAGCACAGCATCAGAACCAGCAGATGGGGCAGATGGATGCAAATGAATAAGGCATTAGCACTGAGATTCAAAGAGAATCTAAAAACAGGCCAGGGGGGCATTTGTGTGACAAGTCCGATAGGACCAGGTTCTGACTATTTTAGAGCAACCTTCAAGCACAGTTTTTCTGATTTGTGCGTTCTGCCCATCAGAAAAACCAGCAGCAGTTACTTCCAGAGAAGAGCAGCATGCAGCCCTGTGCATGGTGAGGGCCGAGCAGGAAAGTGATTGAATTCTCTAGCAATCTCCCGAGTGTGATGATTTGTCTACTGCAACGAAGCATTTTTTTTACCCTTCCTCCCGCTTAGAGTGCTTTTTGATAGATACAGTCTTAAAAGTAGAAACTGGAGGAATGTTTGACGTTCTGGGTACAGAAAAGACACTGAAGGTAATTAAAAGTAGGTAGTTGATTATTTTAAAATGGCAAAAGGAAGTGAGGGGCCATAACCTTTAGGCATAACCTGTAGAGCAGCAGCAAGTAAGACCCAGGACCCTTGCCTTTAACAAGTATGCTAAGGAAGCGGCACTGATGATGCTTGAGACTGAATGAGGAGGAGTAACTCCAGTGAGGATCATTAATATCAACTGTCTAATTAGTATGCAGCCAAGTAGCTCTCATACACATAGTTAGATGCTTAAGATTAATTTTAAGTCTACTCTGAAGACAGCAATAAATCCTGTGAACATATTTGCTCAGTTTCAAAAATCTGTGCCACATGCCTAGTGAAATGACTTAGAAAAATCGGCATTGCTAAGGTGCTGGTGAGAATATGGAGCAACTAAAAGTCTCCTACTCTGCTGGTGAGAATGGAAAATGGTACATGCATTCTAGAAAGCGGTTTGGTTTAAAAAAATAAATTTCTAATATGTATTTAGCATACACCAAAAAATTCACTTCCGGGGTTTCTTAAATTCACAAGAAACCCTGAATGTGAATGGTGATAGCGGCTTTTTTCATAATTGTCAAAAACTGAAAACAATCAAATATCCTTTAACTGATGAATGGGCATAAAGATTGTGGTATAATTAAGTACTACTCAGGATTAAAAAAAAAGAAGGAATTATACACAAAACTACATGGGTGAATCACAAATGTATTACGTTAAGTGAAAGAAATCAGACTTAAAAGACCACATACTGTTCAATTCCATTTATATGACATTCTAGAAATCAAAAACTACATATAGGGACAGAAAACATATTAGTGGTTGCCAGGGGTTGGAGATGGAGGGAGGGATCTACTACAGAGGACACAGGAGAGCTTGGTGAGAATGAGGGAGATGGTACAGTTCTACATATTGATTGTATTGGTGGCCATACAACTTGTCAAAACTCATAGAACTGCACCGTAAAAAGAGTGAATGGGACTGTATGAAAATGCCTTTCAAATAGAAGCCTGTAGCTCGAGGGAGGGTTATGGGATGGTGGAACTGTTCTGAATCGCATCTGGTGGCAGTTACACATGTGTATATATAAACTAATTTATTGAGCTGTACATTTAAGATTGTATAGTTTATGCCCTGCTGAATGTATTTTATAATTACTTTTAAAAATTAAAGAGGAAAAATGTCTGGGCATACCACATGATGAGAGAGAGAGAGTGTGAGAGGAGAGAGGGGTGACCCTAGAGGAGAGAGCACTAAATGATTTGCACGACCCTGTTGGGACTGATATAAGATCCTAAGTATGATATCTGACAATGGCCGGAAGGAAAGCAATGGACACCAAAGACTAATGCCGCCAATGTCACAGTCTTGCTTAAGGCTGATCCTTTGTCTCAATGGCATCAACGTTTGTTTGTAGTTTTCTTGTTTTCTATCCATTCAATTCTGCTTCTGACAGCTGCTTTTTAATTTCTAGCATTTTGTCTAACAAATCCTGTGCTGAGGAGAGGGGGTGAAAAGAGAAGGCCTAGTTGTGAGGCCACAGACATTTGGGTTGAGACCCTAGGTTCAATAGTTAGAAGCTACAGGACTGAGAACAAATTTTTCCCTATTTTCTCATCTGGAAGATATTTTGTCTCTACAATTCACACTTTTATACAGAAGACTTGGTATCTCAGGGATTTTCATGAACATTACAAATCTTTTAGCAATGACTGGAAAACACTCTATTTTGTACTAACACTCCTTTTAGAGGTTTGAATGATTTCCATAGCATACTTTCTGGAGCAGTAATAGAGAATTGTAAGAACTTCATGGCCTCATTATCAAGTCATCTGCACAGGCCCAGTGGATTTGGATCATATCAATTTTGTTAATCCTTTGCAGGAGTACAATGGGAAGAGTCCCACTTATTTATTTTTTAAGTATATTTTATTGATTATGTTATTACAAGTGTACCAGTTTTTTCTCCCCTTTATATCCCTCTGCCCTGAACTCCTCCTCCCACTGGCATTCCCCTCCTTAGTTCGTGTCCATGGATGGTACGTGTAAGTTCTTTGGCTTCTCCATTTCCTGTACTATTCTTAACCTCCCCCTGTCTATTTTGTACCTACCATTTATGCTTCTTATTCTCTGTACCTTTTCCTCCATTCACCCCCTCTCCCTCCCCGCTGGTAACATTCCATGTTATCTCCATTTCTGAGATTCTGTTCCTGTTCAAGTTGTTTTCTTAGTTTATTTTTGTTTTTGTTTTGTTTAGGTTCAGTTGTTGATAGTTGTGAGTTTGTTTTCATTTTACCGTTCATAGTTTTGATCTTCTTCTTTTTCTTAGATAAGTCCCTTTAACATTTCATATAATAAGGGTGTGGTGATGATGAACTCCTTTAACTTGACCTTACCTGGGAAGCACTTTATCTGCCCTTCCATTCTAAATGATAGCTTTGCTGGATAGAGTATTCTTGGATGTAGGTCCTTGCCTTTCATGACTTGGAATACTTCTTTCCAGCCTCTCTGGCCTGTAAGGTTTCTTTTGAGAAATCAACTGACAGTCTTATGGGCACTCCTTTGTAAGTAACTGTCTCCTTTTCTCTTGCTATTAAGATTCTCTCCTTATCTTGAATCTTGGGTAATTTAATTATGATGTGTCTCGGTGTGTTCCTCCTTGGGTCCAATTTCTTTGGGACTATCTGAGCTTCCTGGACTTCCTGGAAGCCTGTTCCTTCACCAGACTGGGGAAGTTTTCCTTCATTATATTTTCAAATAAGTTTTCAGTTCCTTGCTTTTCCTCTTCTCCTTCTGGCACCCTATGATTCCAATGTTGGAACATTTAAAGTTGTCCCAGAGGTTCTTAAGCCTCTCCTCATTTTTTTGAATTCTTGTTTCTTCATACTGTTCTGGTTGAATGTTTATTTCTTCCTTCCGGTCCAAAACATTGATTTGAGACCTGGTTTCCTTCCCCTCACTGTTGGTTCCTTGTATATTTTTCTTTATTTTCCTTTACATAGCCTTTACTTCTTCCTCTACTTTGCGTCCATACTCAGTCATTTCTGTGAGCATTCTGATTACCAGTTTTTGAACTCTTTATCTGATAGTTTGGCTATCTCTTTGTTGCTTAGTTCTTCTTCTGGGGTTTTGATCTGTTCTTTCATTTGGGCCATATTTCTTTGTCTCAGTGCACCTGTTACATTGTAAGGGGCAGAGCCCTAGGTATTTGCCAGGGTGAGGCAATCCACTTTGCATTGTGATGCTGTATGTGGGGGAGGAGTCAGGGAGGGACCAATACCACTTGTTCAGTTCTTGCCCCACTTTTAGTCACTGCCCCTCCTACCTACACTTCTGGTGTTGATTCTTGGGTGGGTGGGTTTGTGTATGTTCTAGGACCCTGTGGGTCTCTCCAATGAACTCTCCTGTGAGGCTAGGAGTTTCTCCTGTCACTGCAATCCCCATAGGTTTTTTATAGCTAGAGGTTTTGAGGCTTTCATTTCCCATGTTGGAACCCTGGGTTGCATGGTCTGTCTCACTCCCCAGTTTCTCCTCCCGGCTTATCCACATGTGAATGTGGGACCATATAGTCTGCCAGCCGCCACCTTCCTGCCCTACCTGTGACTTTTCTTATTTTCTCCACCCTGGCTGCCTGTCTCTGCCTCTCCTACCAGTCTGGATAAATGTTTTGTCTTTAACTCCTTGGTTGTTGGACTTCCATACAATCCAATTTTCTGGCAGTTCTGGTTGGTTTTTGTTTTTAAATTTGTTGTTGTCCTTCCTTTGGTTGTGTGAGGAAGCAAAGTCTAGCTACCTACACCTCCATCTTGGCCGGAAGACCCTACTTATTTTATACAGAACAAAAACTTCTGCAGCTCCTATGAAACCCAGCTTTATTTCTAAAAATAAGCAAAAGTTCAAATATGTGTCCACCCCTACTGGCAATTGACAGTAGTCACATGTGAGTATGGTAGACTCCTCTTAACGTGGATGTCAAGATCAAGTACCTGACCTCTGAAGTCAGAAAGAAAGGGAACTTAAACACAATCTCTAATATATTAGAATATGGTGGGAGGTGTTTTTGTTTTTGTTTTTTGTATTTTGAGTAGTAGATGGAATTTACTTTCAGGTTATTAGTCACTCTGAGCTTTTTGGATCCCATGCCTGTAAGTGCTCATTGTTGAGCATCTTTAACCTGCTGACTTAAAACCCTGCGCTTATCTCAGAACAAAAATGATCTTGACCCTATAATTCTCTGTCATAAGCCTTGGGGGCTGTTTTGCTGCGACTAGATACTCTATCTGTCTGTTCCCTTTGAAATACTCCCTCTTTTGGTCCAGTGATGAAATGAAGCAAGTTAATTGGAGCTGTGCCTTTAGTAATCCTACCTGAGGTTTAAACAGCTGTAGTGTGGGTTCATGGGGTGAATGTCTAATCAGGTGAACCTGATGAACAAAGTATTTTGTTTTTAGTCTTAGTTTTGTCTGGTACTATTTTTCTCTGTGTAGAGAGTGCAAACTACTAACCCGTCATCTTCTATATTGTATTGCATTACGGATATAATTGTAATCAGCAGTTTTGCAAAGTGCTGATGGCCTATTTTGTACTTGTTCGTGTTAATCGATGTTAATTACAAAGCAAGCATGAGGTTAACAAATTATAATGGACTTAATTAAACTTGACAGTAACAAATGGCATAACCTTTATGTTATGACCTGATTAGAGGGACAAAAAAGGACAAAATGGGCCAAAGAATCATCACATAGAAATTCATGTTTATATACTGTTTATCTGCAGAAACCAAATAATGTAATGAATTTATTAGTTTAGCTAATTGTAAACTTCAGCATTTACCAATCTGGTGCTACTGAGAAAGCAAAGAATTATAATACTTGCTCCTTACCACGAAAGGATTTCTAGTCTGATTGGAAAAGAGACACAGAAAATCAAGGTTTAAAATTCTCCACTGAATAACAAATGAGTAGTATTTACCTTGCTATGAGAGCATTTGGAAGAGAGAGCGATTGGTGCAGCAGGGAAAAACCAGGGACAGTAGAACTCAGAGGAAGAACTGGCCACAGAAAAGAAGTAGATGGGATGGCATTTCTGCTAGACGCACAGCAGAAGCAAAGGTGTGGCGGTGGGGATGCTGACAATGTGTTCAGAGAGCATTCATTCTTCCATAAATCTGTTTCACTGCTTTAAGTTCCATTGAATAGGGTGGGTGGTGAGGAAAGTGGTATCTGCGGTCATGTTCCCTGCCTGTGCCTTGGTCTCCTCATATGTTGTAACGCAGGAGCTCCAAACCAGGGAGCTGTAGTTGTACTCCTGATATTTGCGGGGGGAATAAACACCAAGGGGAGCAGCAGATCTGGTGGACATGCTGTTTATTACTCACTTTACCGGGGAGTGAACTGATGGTGGTAGTGGCGGACTGCTTCCAGCCTTGGCGCTATTCATAGGGTTAGGGAGGAAGCAGTGGCAGTGGACGGAGTCAGGGTTACATGTGAAAATTCTATACTTTTGTGATAAACACAGGAGTCCTGAGGCACGAGGGCCTTGACAGGGTTGGGACATCCAGATACAGACTGTTTCCCTTGCTCCTTATGGCTGCTGGCCAGGCAGCCATCTGTTCTCTGAGGTTGTGGAGGGGCCATGCCCTGAGTTACCCCACATATGTAATGTACGAAATGATCTGTAAGACTCTTCCAATGCCAAACTACAATTCTAAAGGCCCTTGTTTAGGGCCCAGTTCACAAGTGTTGTTTTTTCTTAAGTCACATATATTTCTGTATAATTGAAAAGGCTCCTGAATTACCATATCCATCTAAACTTTTCTCATTTGAATGCAAGCAATAACACACACATACCTTGAATCAAATGGCTTAAACAACAACTACTGGTTTATTGCTTATGAGTTTGGTTAGGGAGGGGAAAAAAAAAACACCTTTCCTCTGGCCTCTTAAGTTTACTACCTGAAGCACAAAAATTAAACCAGCAAAGATTAACAGAAGCAAGGGTTTATTTTGTATACACATGAAGGGCATCAGAAAAGACAGGAAACGCCCAAAAGTGATTAGGCCTTGGAGCTTATATACCATTTTAACAAAGAGTAACAGATTGTAGAGAAGGGACTAGACAAAGGAAAAGGGGTTTGTGTTTCTAGCAACAACATATTTAGGTAGAGATACAGCGGAAACTAATGGAAGATAAGATTATTTTAGTAAGCTTTGACTTTCTGTTTCTAGTAGTAGGAGCTATTCTTCTCTTGGCATGGGAGAGGAAGGAAGGAAAAACTTTCACAAAGGGAAACTGATGTCTTGCTTTTAGAAAGATGGGGAGGGCAAAAATCTTTTTCTGTCTTTGCTTCTTCTTAATGGCCTTCAGCTTGAAATAATTCTTTTGCCAAAGTGGCATATGTTGGGGTGACATATTCCAATGTCATTCAGTCTACCAGTCATGTGGTGGTTCTGCTGGTCTGGGCGGGCTCTGTCATCTTGGCTGCCCTCACTCATACATCTGTGATCAGCTAATGAGTTGTCTGGGGTTGGCAGGTGCCAGGTGGCCTCACTCCCATGTCTGGTGGGTGGCTGGCTACTGGCTGGGGCACTAGGTTTGACTGGGTCACACCATCATTCACCAGGCTAGCCTGGGCTTGCTCAGATGACAGCAGCAGGCGCCCTGGAGCAAGTAAGGTCTTTTGAGGCCTAGGTTTGGAAATAACAAAGTTAATTCGGCTGCATTCTATGGGCAAGAGTAAGTTACAAAGTCAACCACATTAAAGAGGAAGAGAACCAGACTCCTACCCTCGATGAGGGTTGCTGCAGAGTGACATCGCAAGGAAAAATTTATACTGTGGACAAAAAAGGGGCCACATACTAACCTGACAAGCTCATGGGAGGCCTGCATGGTGGAGTCAGGTAGACCTTGGTTCAGCAACCTCAGTACTTCAGTTCTGGCTAAGAAAGAATTCAGAGTCAAGACTCAAACTAGAAGAAAACAGTTATTTAGAAAGTCACAAAGGTAGAAGTAATGGTCTTAGGAAAGAAGTTACAGAGGCAAATTAGGGTCTTTGCTGCTTAGGAGAGAGAAAGGTAAAGGTAGTGCACCTGGCAGAGAAGAAAGAGTACAAGGGGAAAGTCACCAGCATGCTCCTGGGAGGGAGAGCCACAGTGGGTCCTCCTTGAGGGTATTTATCTGGGGGTATCAGGAGAGAATCCCAGTAGAATGTACACCAGCTTTCAAGGTCTGTCCTTTCAAGGTCGTGGTCTCTACTGATTGGTGGGTCCCAGAGCAGGGGGATTATAAGTCAATGCAGCTGGTCGTGAGGTTGGCCATGGCATTGCTTGTCTGTTTTTGTTACTTTTCTGTGCCTGGACCTGAAACACAGCTGAGAGGCCTAGGTGTATTTGATGCAGATCACAATGTCACTGTCCTGGGGTCTTAATGCTTAAGGGCTATTTTCCAGCCCCCTTAGAGGGGGTCTAACCTGCATGACAAGCAACATGTCAGAGGAGGAAAGGTCAAGGTAGGGTTGGAACCACATGACCAGCAATATGAAAGGTCAGGGGGTCTAAACCCCAAAGACCCATGGTCTTTGCCCATTGCTTTGTACTGGGGGCTTTTAGCCCTGGTGATCTTCTATACCTGGCCTAATGTCCTTGCTCTGCTCATGTCTGTCTAACTGCCTACCACAAAGGTAAGCAGGTCATGGAGGGTAGTTATGTCTTAGGCCTGTAGCTTCTCTGACAAAGATCCATCTTTACCTCAAGTGAAACTTTTGTCATTTTGCATCTAGGATGACATACGTCTGAAATGTCAGAATAATCTCATTCTTCAGACTATCTCAGGGGACATCCACTGCACCACAGCACTAGCCCACTGAACCCCTCATTGTTGTTTTGTTCCCCGAACGCTACTATCTCCACGTACTGTCAACATTGACTCTCCGGTACCTACCAATGTAAAAGAAGTGTGTGCTCCACTATTTTAGTTTTTATTCATGCCAGAGATTTCTCCACTGAGCTTTCTCCTACTCCCTTAATCTACCACCAATAGATTTCATGTAACTCTTTTTTAAGTTTCCTCCTTTGATTCTGATGCAGAAACTAAGCTGTAAAACTGCTTTCTCCAGAGCATTTTCTCAATTTCTTGAAATTTTGCTTCTTGGCCATTGTCATTAGTTTGGCTCAAATAAATTCATAAAAATTCTCTACAAGTTTGGATGTTTCTTAGGTCGAAAATAACTATCTTTAAATCACTCACACTTTGCTTTAGGTAAAGAGGCTTTCCCACTATTCCCAGAGAAAAACTCTTGCTTTTCCAACATTTGTTTAAGGCATTTTCTCTGCTCAGAATGTCAGCTCCTTACCCACCTTGGTGTTTGAATTCCATCCCTCCTGCAAGGCCCATCTCCAAAACTAATTCATCCACAAATCTTTTCCTCATCACTTCAACTAAATGTGATTTCTCACTCTGAAGAAGTTGATAGTCTGCCACAGCTCAGCAAAGTCCATCAATTCTGAACTATTTGTGACCATATGTACAGTTACATGCAATTGAAAACAATCTTATTTCATCTTAGTATATAAAATGACTATGATTTGGGGTGATAGTTTCTATTGAATTGAATCTGCTGTGATTTCTTTATTCACTTCTGCTGTAATAGAAAGATAGCATTCATAGCTGCCCACCTATAGCTTTGTAGCAAAATTACTGTGCATGACTTTTGTGATTATCTTTACCATTACTTTGGAGCTCAGATTTCACTCTTAGGTTCTAAAGTACACTTTTTCAAATTATCTTTGCTCTCAATGTTTAGTATTTATAAGATCCTAAATTTACCTTAAATTTTATGACTTAGAAAACGAAGATGGGTTTAGATTTAATACCTATGATTTCTTTCTCTGATACTATTATGCATTTGTTTGAAAACCAGGAGAACACTTACTTTTGTTTATTGGCTCACTTCATAGCTCCCAAATTCAACTTAAGTCGCACGGTGTAAGGCACCCCACAAGGAGATATTAAGTGCACTGTGTGATACAACGCTGGAGGTCAGTGCTTCTAGCACAGAGGAAAACAGATGAGTCTCTGAGATGTCAGACGTAGTCTTTGTTCCAATTTCAGTGTTCCAGGTAGCTGTTTATCAAGGTTTTTCAAAAGTCATGCTTGTGAGAGAGTAATCAATTTTATTCCTTAGAGGCTAGGGAGAAAAATACATAGCTGCATATATAGCTGATAGGGATATAGTCCTTTTTTTCTGATAATGGTATTTCAAGATGATTCAAATATTTTGAGGTAGAGTGAACATTCTATTCCAGTTGCTATCTCGCTTTGAAATGAAGAAGCTAAGACTCAGGGAATTTAAATCACAACTATTTGGCAGCAGTAAGATTGCTAAGCATTAGAGAAAAAAGAATTCAACAATAAATGAAGGGCCAAATAAACATCAAAACAAGCAAACAAAATAAAAATAACATACACAAACACTCCTTATAGGTGACTGGATTAATACTCTAGACTCATTTAATAGCATTTGGGTTTTTAACCCAGGCACAGAATCTTTTCTTTTCCATCACCATTCAATCTTTTCTAAAATAGAAATGCCCTTCGCTCGTCCAAGTGAATTTCTAAATTATGGGTTGTTAAACTTGTTTGTGCCATGGACACTTTTGGTTGTCTGGAGAAAGGAACATTTTCAGAATAACACTTTTAAATGCATAAAATAAAATACATGAGATTAAAAAGAAAATCAATTATAATGAAATACATGATCAAGATACGAGAAAAATAAATTTGTTTTCGAGTAACGTGGTTATATTAAATAGCAAGATAAGACAAATAACACTTAGTGTCAATCTAATGACTACCATAATTTCAAAGTAATAATGATTTGCTTGCATTTTGTGCAAGCTGCAGCAATTCTAATTTAACACCAAAGTATCTGTGATTTCTAGAAGTGTCAAAATCTCTGATATTACTAAACTAATACATTTTAGTTAGTGGCTATTACAGAGATGTATTTTTTCTTATCCAAGTTCATGAGACCTTCTGATAAATTTGTAACTTTAGTGGTTCCCATGAGTACCCCCTCCCAGGGGGTGATACCTCCCACGCTGACGCTAGACTTGCTGCCTTTGGCCAGTGGGACATCAATTACTGGGCATGTCCTCCCAGAAGGCTATTTTGCCAAACAAAGAAATCTGGTCTAAGCTTTTTGAGGATGAAAAAGAAAAAGAGGCACGGGCTTCCCAGTCATCCCAGCTGAGCCCAACCTCCAGCCCTTAGCCCCACAGGCGAGTTGTTAGCCCAGGTGAGACCGGCATCCCTCATGACAGTGAGAAATAATAAATGGTTCTTGTTGTAAGCCGCTAAATTTTGGACTCTTAGGTTAGGATACATAACTTATATGAACTCCTGAATTCTATACACTGACCCTCTGGACTCTAGATTGAGACCTGTGAGTGTTTTTCACCATTAGCATTTGAAAGCTCCCACAGTTTAGGCATCACCAAGTCCCCGCGCCTCTTAAGTGTGGGTCTCTCTCTGATCGGCAGCATCTGCAACCCCAGGTGCCTGTTGGAAACGCGGCATCTCAGGCTTCACACCAAATCTGCCGAGTCATAATCCGCACTTTGTCAAGATCCACAGGAGATTGGTATAACCGTTAAAATTTGCAAAGCACTCGTAAGTACGCACTTTAAAGTTTGAGAAGATGAGCCAACCCCTTATTTTCTAGTTAATCTTTCCTTTCAAAAAGTTCTTTTATTCTCCATTAGAAATATTCTCTGGCAAAGTGTATGTTCCATCCCACCCGGGGTGAGCTGAAGCCCTACTTCCTCCTGCCTATTAAAAAGCCCCAGGAGCGCTGTGTGGGGTCTTTTGTGTCTGTAGGCCCACAATGGTCTTTGTGTCAAAAGGCAATGCCACCGGACAGGGGGTTTATAGGCGCGTGTAGGTTGCTGGAAATACCTGTACGAACGAACGAACGAATGAATGAAAGAAAGAAATCCCCCAAACAACCAACCACTAAAATCCCAGGAACAGATAATCCCTTTACTGAGTAATTTGTTGTCCTTAAGAACTAGGGTACTTCAGCCGGCTGTGGGGTCCTCTGTTGCTCCGTCCGTACGCTGAGGCCTGGAACTCCAGCAGGTGGCTCGCGAGGGAGCCGGGTCACGTCCTGCCGGCGGGGCCCACGCAGTTTGTCCTCCCGCAGCTCCCGTGTAAGGCAGGACCGCCCCCGCCTGGGGCAGCAAAGGCGCAACGCTGGCTTCTTCCCCAAACTGCTAGCCAGCCTGCCGTTACCGCGCATGCCCGGCCTTCTCCAGACTGACGCTCCAGGTTTTACCGCAGTCGGGTGGTAAAATCTGCACACAGCTCTGCGCCTTGGCTCTAGGAAAGAATACTCAGGGTTTTCAGTGCTCTAGAAACCGAGGAGACGCTGATACTGGGCTTTAGGGAAGCTGATCATATAGTGATTCCTTTTCTGAGCGGGTCACATGTTTGTAGGCAGCATCTCAAAGTATTAACCAACTCCTCAGGGTGTTGTTGCTGATTTGCAGTATGGCAGAAGCCTTAGAGGCACCCAATAATTCAGACTGCAGGGCCCCAAAGCTAGTGTTGGAGCTAGCGCTCAAACCCTGGAGCCCAGCCTGCTCTTCTTTCGACCTCCATTACAGCTTGGCTTCCTGGAGCAGCCCCACTTACCTGGCCCTGCCCCCTTTATTTATTTATTTTTAAAGATTTTATTTTTATTTATATTTAGAGAGAGGGGAAGGGAGGGAGAAAGAGAGGGAGAGAAATAGCAATGTATGGTTGACTCTCACATGGCCCTCACTGGGGACCTGGCCCGCAACCCAGGCATGTGCCCTGACTGGGAATCCAACCAGGATAGCTTGGTTCCCAGCCTGCGCTCAATCCACTGAGCTACACCAGCCAGGGGTGCCCCCTTTATTTGAACTAGGGCTGCAGCCAGTCAGTTCTGGGTGTCTTGGGGGTGTGAAATACTGGCAGGGAGTGGGAGGGATGGGGAAGAGCATCCCTTGGTGGCCCCATTAGGGACTTGGTAGCCAAAGTGGCTCTTGAGGGCTGAGCACTGTATTTAGTGGACCTGCCTGTCCCCCTGTGTTAGCTGAGGGGAAGAAACAGTGGAATAGGGAGGGGAGCTGTTGTGCTGAGCCTCCCTGAATAGGGGCGCAGGAGGGAAGCAGAGAAGATGTCTTGTTACATATGGACTGCAGGTAATCCTGTGGCTCATAGGTGGGCTCTTGGACATGTGTAAAGGAGTGCACAAATGTGTGCATGACTGACTGACTGAATATACATCCTGCAGATAGGGGAAGGGGGAGTCGCTAAAAGTGGCCGGGTAGGACTTCACTTCTAGTAGAAGCCCTAACCCTTAGTGGGTGTTCGGTCCACTGCCAGTGGGCTGCATGCAGCCCAGGATGGCTATGAATGCGGCCCAACACAAAACTAAATTTACTTAAAACTTTTTTTTTTTTTTTTGCTTATCAGTTTTTGTTAGTGTTTGTGTATTGAATGTGTGGCCCAGAGACAGGTTGGAAAGCCCTGCTAAAGAGAGAGTCCTCCCCAACCCTAAACCCTTATGATTAAAACTAAACTACTAAGCTGTAAATAAGTGCAAAAAAGTTCAACTAAGATCTGGTTTCAGCCAAAATAGCTATTTTTGACCACACTGAAAACACCTAGTACCTTTTTTATTTTCATTTCTGGGTAGCCCTGAATGGAGGGGTCCAAAGCCCATGCTCAGACAGCCTTCGAGTTGCAGAGAGGGCCCTAGGGGGCTCCTCCCTAACAAGCTGTAATAATTGCTGTGCCTGTTTCTTCCTCTCTAAATTGGATGAGCTAACTCAGGCACTATGGGGCAAAGCCTGGTCCCTGTTTGAGGGTGAAATACTGTTTTTAGTAATCTGTTCTCTCCAGGACTGGTCCTTGCTCTGGCCCGGAATTGCTGCCACTCCCTCTTCTTCCTCCCCAGTTTTTAATGGGATAAGGTTGGGGTTCCAGTTTTCCTGAAATCACACTGCCTCGGTCGCCGTCGGTGACTTCCCTGCCACCGCCTTCACTGAGATCTGCCCAACGACGTGACCCCAGGCGGCGGCACTCCAGCTTACCGGCCCCGCCCCTCCACGCCTCCCAGTCGCAGCCAAGCCCCGCGCCCTGATCACGCGGGTCGGAGGCTCTCTGAGCATGCTCAGTGGCCGGGCAGGTGGCGCTGCCGCGGGGCGCCTAGTCCGAGTGGAGGGGGCGGGGGCGGGTCAGAGGGAAGTGGGCGGGAGAGGCGGCCGGAGTGTCGGGTAGCCGGCTGCGTCGGTGAGCTGAGCAGGTTTGATCCCCAGCGCGGGCTGGTCCGGGATGATCAATGGCATCGGTCAAGGTGGCCGTAAGGGTCCGGCCCATGAATCGCAGGTGAGTTGGGGGCACTGCAGGCGGCTCCCCTAAGCACCTCCACTCGGAGGAAGTTGGTCTGCGACTCCCTTCCAAGGCCAGCCTGGACTTCAGTGTCACGGGCTGGTGTTTGGCCCGCTGGGCCCTGCTTGTGGCCTCGGGGGGTCCGGAACACTTTAGGCGTGGCTGTCCCTTTCACGCTGCCCCGGAGACCCGGGGGGGGGGGTAAAGAGTTCAAGAGCCACGGAGAAGATTCCTATAAACTCTTCCTCATTCCATTAACTTGAGGTTTGATTGTTCTTTTTTAAAAAAAAATCAAGGGATCACTTTCATGAAGGTGTAAAATCCTTCAGGGGCATGAGAGTGGTCACGGGGCTCCGCGAGCTGTCAGACGAACTCTGCTCAGTTATGCCAAATCAGAAGTTCTTTTGAGTATTAACAATGCTACTTAAAAAAAAATAATAATAAGAGATGATTTTGATTCCCTGAATGTGAACCCTAACTTCTAATCAGTAATTTACAGTTCTTCAGATTAACAAGTGTATAGGATAACTTTTAAAGAAGTTTTGACTTCGGGGGGCAGGAGGAGGACGCAAGTGCTTGCGTTTGAAACGTGCTGACAGTAACAGGGGGCAGAGTTAGAACACGTGTAGAATGTATCTTCCCTATTGCTACAAAGTAATGCTCTTCAGAATGATTTGACTCTTCATTCACTGAAAAATAATCTGCACTTCCTTTTCACTGACTTCTTTCAGTCAGTTTAGAAAGATGCATTAGAAGAGTTACTTTTAAAATTGGTTTAACTTTTAAGAATGAAGTGTCCTCCCGGTTCATAGACACAGTTCCCACAAGGCCATTTGTTTGTATTGGCTCTCAGTGAAGTTGTTGGTCATTTGACTAACCGTATGGCCTTTCCCCTTTCATCGTATCGATTTGCGGCCGTCATTGCTTGGTGGTTCTGACAGGTGATTGGAGCATCACAAGATCATAAAATCAGCAGATTTGCCGGAACCACCTTCTCTGACTCATCTGAATATCTTTTTCTGTTGGCGGCTAGGGATTTTTTATTATGGTTTATAACTATTGGGAACCAGTATTTTTGTGATTTTCATGTTATTTCTAAGGTTTTTAGGGGAGGAGTTTGACCTTTCTGTAAACTCTAAGAGAATGTGTATATTTCTGTACATATTCAGTCACACAAGACCAACAGACCCCAAAGCCATTTAGATGATTTAAAAAGCTTTTTCTTGTTCTGGATTTACATGTACTATATAGATGTTCCTTTCTTTCTTTGGAATAACCTGAGCACCTGCTAGAAAATTGTATCCAGTAACTTTAGAAAACACTTATTAAGCACCTACCAAAAGCACAGCAGTGTGCTGGGTGCCCTCTGAGGGCCAAGGTGAATGAGGCAGGATGAATGTCTTCTAGGAGCCTGCTGTATGGTGAGGGAGGGACAACATGCTGGCAGAACAGCTGTAAACCATTTAGTGCGGTGCCTTGTTGTCGTAGGCCTGGCGCCCGGGTTTATGGTGAGGTGGCAGGAAACACGTCCAAAAGTCACGTGCTCTAAGGAGGTAGATTGAAGTGATGGTATTTGTGCGGTCACCAAAGAACTCTGGTGGCATCAAGATTGGGGCAAATGGTTGCCTGGCTGGTGTAGCTCAGTGGATTGAGCACGGGCTGGGAACCAGAGGGTCCCGGTTCGATTCCCAGTCGGGGCACATGCCTGGGTTGCGGGCCAGGTCCCCAATGAGGGCCATGTGAGAGGCAACCATACATTGCTCTTTCTCCCTTCCCTTCTCCTCTCTCTGAAAATAAATAAAAAATCTTTAAAAAAAAGAAAAAAAAGAAAAGATTGGGGCAAATGGTAAGGAAGCAGCACTTCTGGCCAGAGGTGGGGATACGAAGGCTGGATAGATACACCAAGATATTTACTGGCAGAATTGATAGGATTTGGCAGCTTCTTGGATGAGAAGGAGGGGTGAAGAACGTGTCACTGACTGAGGTTTGATGATGAAGGGAGTGGAAGAAGTTTGGGAAGGTAGACAGTAAGGTAGCTATGTTCTCTCTTGGATATGCAGAGTTATATGAGATACAGTAAGTGTCAAGTACAAGCACAGTGTCCAGCACAGAGTGAGGGCTGCTCACATGTTGACCCCGTTTGTTATCTGGAGTGTGGTAAGGACATCCATCTCTCTATGGACTTCAATAGACAGACCTGTAGGTTTAGGTCTCAGATTATCTGAGGATTGACCTTGGGAAGTCTTTGCACATGGATGACATTTTAAGAACGTTATAGTAAGAAGAAAAGGGAACCAGAGATTTGACATTGAGATATTCCAGGGAGAAGATTGGCTTACACCTCCTGGAGAACCAGCACAGCAAACTGTCATAGCAGGGAAAGAAGCATCTCCTGAGGGGAGGTGGTTGTTGGTGTCAGATTTTGCCAAGATGGTGCTCTGATGATTTGAGTAAGATGAGGTCCTTTGTCTGGAGAGAAGGGCATTGATAACCTTTCAAAGAGCAGTTGCAAGGAGACATAATGATCTGGAAGTTGGCAGTGAAATGGAAAGAGTATACAAATGGCCAACCAAAAATACTAGACCTAACTCATAAGGAAAGACATATAAATTATAATAGCAATAAGAAACCATTTTTTACCAGTGAGATTGGCGACTGTAAACAGAATATCAAGTGCAGGAGAAGGGGGGTAACAGAAGCATAGTCAACATCTCTAAACTTTTATATTAAAAAATTTGATAGTAATTATCAAGATTAGAATTATCTAAACCCTTTGATCAGGCAATTTGGTTTCTAAGAGTTTATTTAATGGGTTCTATTCCTATCTACCAAGGTGTGTATATGGATGTTTGTTTATATTATTATTTGTAACAACAACAAATCATTAATGACCTAAATGTGAAAAGTTGGGGGATTTAAGTTATGGCCTACCCATTTGCTGGAATGCTATGCAGTACTTACAAAAGAGTGTGTTGATGAAAGAGTCCAAGATAGGGGATTAAGCAAGCAGTCCACATATACTACAATAGAGTTGTATGAATTTGTGTTAAAAATATATACAAACAGGTGCGCACACACGCGCGCGCACACACTGGACTGTATCTGCATGGAATGATCCATAAGCAGCCCAGCAGGGGCAACTCCAAAGAGGACCAATGAAGAATTTGTTAGGTGAAAACTGAAAGATTTGCTTTTTTCTCTTTTTACTGCTTGAATTTTTACTTTGCTCAGGCATAGTTTATATGTAATAATTAAAAATTATTAATGTAATTTTAATTTTTTTATTATTATTTTTTTATTTATTTTTAGAGAGAGGAGAAGGGAGGGAGACAAAGAGGGAGAGAAACAGCAATGTGTGTTTGCTTCTCACATGGCCCTCACGGGGACCTGGCCCGCAACCCAGGCATGTGCCCTGACTGGGAATCGAACCGGGACCCTCTGGTTCCCAGCCCGCGCTCAATCCACTGAGCTACACAGCCAGGGCATATTAATGTAATTTTTAAAAGTAACCTAAAAAGTCATTGGCACTGAAGAATGAGTTTTTAGCTGGCTGTTTGGGAAGATTGAAGGAAGTTGTTAATTTTTTTTTCTTCCAGTTATTGAGTTTAAGGTGTACAGCATAATAGCTTGACTCACATGTATTGTGAAATGATTACTATCATAAGTTTAGTTAGCAGCCCTCATCTCATATAATACAGAAAACTTTTTGTGTGTGTATGTGAAGTGAGAGCTCTTAGGACTTACTCTTTAACAACGTCAGCTGCACCACACTGCAGTGTTAACTGTAGTCATCGTGTTGAACTTGACATCCCCGGTTCTTAATTGTTTTGTAACTGGACGTTTGTCCCTCGAGACAACCTTTATCCAATTCCTCCACCCTCTGCCTCAGTAACCATAATCTGATCTGCCTTTCTATGAGTTTCGTTTGTTTGCTTGGTTATTTGATTATTTTTGTTTTTAGAGTTCACATAAAAGTGAGATCATATGGAATTTGTCTTTTTCTGTCTGACTCATTTCACTTGGTATATGTACATCCATATTATTACAAATGACAGGACTTTTTTTTAATAGTGGAATGATAGTCATTCCATGGCGTGTGTGTGTATGTATGTATCAACCACAGTTTCTTTAGCCATTGATCTGTTGATGGACACTTAGTTTGTTTTCCATGTCTTGGCTATTGTACATAATGCTGCTATTAACATAGGGGTGCATATATAAATTTTTTTTAAGATTTTATTTATTTATTTTCAGAGAGAGTAGAAGGGAGGGAGAAAGAGCAATGTATGGTTGCCTCTCACATGGCCCTCACTGGGGACCTGGCCCGCAACCCAGGCAAGTGCCCCGACTGGGAATCGAACTAGGACCCTCTGGTTCCCAGCCCACGCTCAATCCACTGAGCTACACCAGCTGGGTGTATATATAAATTTTTTAATGTTAATTTTTAGAGTAAAGGAGCTTCAGGCAAAGAGGAAACAACCAACAGAAAGGAAAGGCCTGGCACATCTGGAAAGTGTGGGCAGCTGGGGCAGCGAGGCTCTTAAGGAATGGGGGCATGGTGTTAAGATACTGAGATTTGGGCTAGAGGCCTTGGCAGTAACCAGCCCTTGCTAGGAACACCTGGTGCTTGATTCAGGCCAAGATATGTTTAATTTGTTTCTGTTATCTTGTAACTTTTGGTTATGTGGCAAAGTATTTTCAAATTTAAAGAGCCATTATGTTGTATCACATAATAATGTCACCTACCTTGATTGAGAATTTGCTCTGTGCCAGAGGTACAAAATCTAATATTTGCAGCAGGTTTAGCAGGTAGAGGCTGTTACTGCCATACCCTTTTACAGTTTGGGAAACATAGTTAATTGCCCAAAGTCAATTTCTTAGGACAGTCACAACTCCGATTTTTAAAATGAGTAAAACTTTAGCAGAAATGTAATCACTCAAAACTTTTATGGGCAAAGTTTAACATTTATTTATGTATTGTCTGTATACTTTTATTTATTTATTTATTTATTTATTTTGTGTGTGTGCATGTGTGATTTCTTCCATTGTTCCGATGCCTAGTCTTTTTACCAGTTTTGTTTTTTTACGATTTTACAAGATACAATTTTTTTCACTCCGAGGAGACAAGCAAAATAATAATTTGGTAACTAATTTGCCCGTTTCCTGTTGGTGTCATGTGCTTATTTTGTCGTGGAAACACTAGATGATTCCTCAGGGCCGTGCCGGTCCCACTGCTCCGCAGTGTCCCCAGGGCCCAGGTCTGCGGGCAGCCTGCCTGGGTCCCAGCTTCGGCCGTCATTTATGAGCCGGGTGAATTTGAGCACCGACTTAATTGTTGTAAGCCTCAGTTTTTGCATCTGAAAATGGTGATAGTAATTGTATATACCTTAAAAGTTGTGAGAAGAGGTCTTTCTTCCAATATATATATTTTTCTACTGTGACTCCCAATAAGAAATGTTTTAAATTGAAACTCTGTAGATAATGTAAGAGATTCATGGGGTGTTTCATGCCGTTTACTCTTATATTTCTCATTCTCTCTTATTCTGTCTCATTTTTTAAAAAATGCTATTTCTAGAATCAGTAAATTGACTTGAAGACCCGCCGAGGAGTCGCAGCGGCAGTGTGAAAACACTGTTGCGAGGTTCAAATGATATGATGTGTGTGGGGACCTTTATCCTGACATCTAGCCAGAGCTTGCTAATGATTGGTTATTACTGTTTTTCTCTTTTTACAACTTAATTACTGTAACTTTATTTAGTAACAAGTATTTAAAAATGTTTTACTAAGAAAATAATTTGCCAGGTGCTGGCAAGGGGCCAGGTGATAGCTTTATAATGTGCTTTTTTATTAGATAAGTCAAGTCCACTCCATTCCTTCCATTTTCTGTTTTTAGCCTCTCTTGCTGATTAACCTCTCAGGTGGAACTCAGTGTCTTCTCCATCAAGTTAAAAAGAGAAGAAAAAAATGGCAGTGGTATTTTGACTGAGATTGATATCCTTGGGGTATACTGAAGTTTTCCCATTTTAAGAGCAGGTAGTATCAGCAAATGCAGTTCATGGTTTGTCTCTTAGGTCTGTGATGGTGACAGCAGACGTTGCTCCTACTAAAGGCGGGGGCATCTGGTGGGATGCTGCCCACACCTGGCACCATGCTCATTTTTTTTTTAACATTGGCACCTTCATTTCCTCCTCCCACTAACTGACTGAGGGCTTTTTATTCTCAATTTACAGAGAGAATTGGAGACCCCTAAGATAGTACTGACAATACTGGCAGAGCTGTCTCCAGTTCCCTCTAGAGCCCTTTGTATGGTGACTCATTGCCTCTAGGCTCACTGATGCCAGAAGCCTTTGGGCTCAAGGGATTGCTAGTCCAGAGGCAGAGAAGGTGCAGACACACAGAAGTAACCCTTGAATCTGTGTGCAGTAGACATGGAGCCTGGGTGAGGGGGGCAGAGATCTCCAGGGCTTCAGCTGGCCCCCGAGAGAAGAGGGTAGAGTTTGAGTGGCGCCCTGAAGCTATGTTACCAGCAAACATTTAGATGGTAGATGTTCTTTAGCAGATGCTCTCTGGAAGACGGCACTCTCACCCCATTCTACAGATGACGAACAAGAGCTCACGGGCTAAAGTAACGTGCCCAGAGTCCCACAGCCAGGTCTTTGTGGAGCCTGGGTTTGAATCCAGGTCTCTCTTACTGTAACTTCTAAAGTCCCTCCCTATACAGAGGACTTGGATGAGAGGAAGGCAGAGGGTGGTTGTAGGTAGAAATGAGTGCAGTTGCCAGGGATTTTAGACTTACTGCAGCTTTTTGTAAGAATTAGTTGAGAGGTAAGTAGGCAAGGTGTTATGAGGACTTTCATTTGTTAAGCTTGGGAGTTTGTGCTTTTATATTCCAGTCCTGTGCCGTCCAGTGTGGTAGCCGTTGGCTGCATGCGCCTATTTAAATTAGCATGAAATAAAGAAAAATTTAGTTACCCAGTTGCACTAGCCACATTGCTAATGCTCAGTAGCCACATATTTAATCATGCAGATATAGAAAATGTCCATCATCATGAAAAGTTCTGCTGGACAGTAAGACTGGACTGGGTTTAAGTCTCAGCTCTACCGCATCCTAGCTCATTCTTTGTGCTTCAGTTTTTTCATCTGAAAAAGATCTCACAGATCCTACCTCATGGGGCTGAGATGGTGATTGACTGAGGTAATACTTGCTAATAGTGCTAGGCCCAAAAGTAAGGGCTTTATAAATATTGGCTACTATTACTAGGCACTGGGAACTACTGATGGCTTTAAAATAGGGCTGTCATTTGCCAGTTAGTGTTTTAGACATTTCATTGAATAGCAGTTTTGTCTAACAGCAGTAATGAACATTTATTTGCTTATTGCCAGGCGCTGTGCTAAGTGCCTGCAAGGCACTAGTATCCCATTGACTTTCCTGCCTATTCTGTGATGCAGGACCCCAGGACCGCAGTGGCCAGTGCAAGAAGACCCTAACGAGAACTGAAATGTGACCATGACAGTGCGATTCTGGACTAGGTCTGAATTGTAATAGGAAAGGCCATGGTCAAGGGTAAAGCTTACAAATAAGCCCGTGGAAGCTTTCACTGTATGAAAATCATATTTCTGATAGGGGGTTAATAGTCACAATATATTAAAAACTCATGTGACTGGGTAGCAAAAAACCAAAGATTCCTATTAAAGGTGGGCAGAGGATCTGAATAGACATTTTGCTAAAGAACATGTATAGGTGGCCAACAGGCACGTGAGAAGGTATTCAGTCTCACTAATTATTAGGGAAATGCACGTGAGAAACTGCAAATTATCAGGGAAATGCAAAAACCACAGTAAGGTCTCCCCTCAGACCTGTTAGGATGGTTATTATAAAGCAGACAGTAAGTTGGCAAGGTTGTGGAGAAGAGAGAATTCTTGTGCACTATTGCTGGGAGTGTGAGTTAGTGCAGCTGCTGTGGAAAACAGTGTGGCGGTTCCTCAAAAAAATTAAAATAGAATTACCATGCAATCTAACAGTTTCATTTCTGAGTGCCCCGCCCAAGGAAAACACTAATTCAAAAAGCTATATGCATCCCTATGATTATTGCAGAATTATTTACATCAGCAAAGGTATGGAAACAACCTAGTTGTCCATCGGTGGATGGATGGATAAAAAAAGATGTTTTCTATATATAAAACTATATATAACTATATATGTGTATGTACATATGAGGGGGGAACCCCCAAAAAACAATTATCTTCTGGAGGGTGGGCTCCTTGTATTACAGGCTTCTCCCACTAGGTGAGTGTTCTAGGAACCCATCTGTATCAGTGTACCAGCTGGTGTTGTTGTGAGAGGCTGCATTCGGCTTCACTGAATTTATTTTTGAAGACTCTTTCAACGTGTTTGCCTATTTCATGATGGATGATTTATGAGCGTACCTGCCCACACTGCACTGAGTGTTCAGCAGTTTTTGACCAAAAACGGCATGACCCCTGTGCCCCACTATCCCTATTCACTTGATCTCACCCCTTTTATTTTCCCAGATGAAAAAAGTTGTCATAGAGAAAAGTTTGCCAGTGTGGAAGAGGTGAAACAAAAAATGGCAGATGCACTAAAAGGCATCAACATTGATGAGATCAAAAACTGTTTGGAGCAATGGAAAAAGAGTCTCGATAGGTGTATTGCATCCAATGGAGGGTACTTTGAAGGGGACTGATTTAAGCATGTAAGAATAAATGCACAATTTTTTAAATCAATAAATTCCTTTCCATGGGTCCCCCTCATATAGTATTTACTGATTGTGAAAATATATATGCTTGAAAAAATGTGTGCTATGCAGAAAAGTGTACTGAAGAAATCGGATAAAAAATTTCTCATACTTCCATGATCCAGAGGTAACTCCTTGTAAAGTTTTGGTGCATCTGAATCAGTCTTTTTTCCCTGGTTTATACACTTTTTAATATCCTATTTTTTGTATTTGCAAAAGACATTCTGAAGACCAATCAACAGGACATAGAGAGACGAAGAGGTGAAACTGACTGAGGGGCTTGGGGCCATCTTAAATGAAAGAATGACTTTTCTGAACAACTGTGATGCCAGGGATGGGCTGGCTGGAGTGGAGGGTTGTGGAAATCAGCTGAGTTGGCTCAGGTGCTCAGGGCATCCGGCTGGAAGGAGCTCAGGTGCGCTGTGGGCTCTGCGAGTGCACGTTTCGGGGTGGGCCATGTGAGGTGATGGTGGCTGTGCTGGGAGTGATGGTTGTTTCCGAAGAAGACCGTAGTAAAGAAAGAGGGAGGGATGAGAGGAACAAAGGGGACAGAGGAGACAGCAGAACTGCATAACCCGGGTTAAGACAGCTCCTCAGGAGACTGGCTGAGTGACCACGGCAAGATGATTTCGCTGTTTAAAGCTCAATTTCTTTTCTGGTAGGACAGTGGTTCTCAGAGTGTGGTCCAGGGATGTCTGGGGATCACTGAGACTCTTATAGCAGGGGTTTCAGTCAGAACTGTTTTCACAATAATACTGCTGGGATGTTTTTGTTAATTTTTAAAGATTTTATTTATTTTCTTTTAGAGAGAGGGGAAGGGAGGGAGAAAGAGACGGGGAGAAACATCAGTGTTTGAGAGATACATCAATTGGTTGCCTGTCACATGCCCCCAACTTGGAACCTGGCCTGCAACCCTGTGTCCTGAACTGGGAATTGAGCCAGTGACCTTCCGGTTCGCAGAGCAGCACTCCATCGACTGAGCCACACCAGTTAGGGCTGATTTTGCCTTTTTAAACTCATCTCTCATGGGGTACAGTGGGTTTTCCAGAAGCTACATGATGCATGATGATGATGTGGCTCTGTGTGCTGTGCATTGTGTTTATTTTTTTTTCAGTTTTAATTTCTAATATGGTAACTATAAATGAATATGTCTACATTGATAAGAGCTGTTTGGGCTCCTAAGTAATTTTTCGTGGTATAAGAGTCCTGAATCTACAAGTTTTGAAGATGCTGCCGTGAACTAATCCTGCGCAAGTTGTGGAGGGGATGAGATGAAAGAGTGTTGACAGTCACACCTAGGAGGCAGGAGTGGAGGGCCAAGCAGGGAGAGGAGGGAGAAAAGCAGGAGATTGGAAGGTCATGATCAACAAGAGGAAAGGAGAGAGGCTCTTCAGCATCAGCAGGTTGCTCAGGTGGAGGCCCTGTTGGCTCCGGTCTCATGGGGCAGGAGGCTGGGGGCATGTTGGCGGGACCTGTTGACTGCCCTTCCAGTAATGGAGGGAGTTAAAGGAAGAAGAGAGCTGACCCCTCATCACCTGTGCAGAGTTGGCTCCCGTACAAAATCTTTCCAAACTCCTTTATTGCTTTCGTGAGGCACAGGGACCCTGGCCTTTCTTGAACCACAGTTCCTACTGGGCATCACAGACCTGGGTTTAGCAAGGGGTGGTGGTGGTGGTGTGTGTGTGTGTGTGTGTGTTTGCGCACACTTTTGTTTTAAAGAAGCGGGGAGGAAAACAGGGAGCTCAGAGTTGGAGAAGGAAGGCTATTGGGGCCAGGGAGGGAAGTAGTGATGGCCAGAAAGAGAGAGGTGAGTTTCTCAGGGTAGCTGTGTTGCTTCAGGTGGGATTCCCCAGGGAGGGTTGTGACTCTGAAATTTGGAGGTTTGTCCTTCCTTTTCCGTGGACTTGACCAGTAATGTGAAGCAAGTGACTGATACTATGTTTATGCACAACATTTTAAAATATCTTAATGTGGATAATGCAGTTATCCACATTATCTAATGCAGTTATCCACATGTTGATGGTAGTTTAAAAAACGCTCTTCGGTGACTTAAGAGTACCTAGTTGACATAAGTTGGTATTACATTTCTGCTACTTTATTTTATTCCTGCAGACTGTGTGAGAAGGTGATTGAGAGTGAGTCTTTCTGTCTGTCTGTCTGTCTGTCAGAGAGAGGTGTTTTCAGAATGTCCAGTTTTGAGGTATAGAGCAAGCACTCTGGTCTGCTGTGGATTCATTTTGCACATTCTCATCACAGTTACTCTTCTAAATCCTTTCAGTAACTTTGCTATTTTTGTGGGTTCTGGAATTGGAATGTAATCTTGCTATAGCTTGTTTCATGAAAGAAAATATGTCACAGTGATACCTCCAGCCTCAGGGAAATGAGATAGTGGCTTACAACTCCAACCTCTTCCCAAGGACTGAGAACGTCTGGTTTAATTTGGAGGCTAGGGCTGCCTTCTTTCCAACAGCAGTCCTGAGATAGTCCAGGGAGAAGTCCTTCATGGCAAGGCAGTCTTTATTCCCTTAGCTTCAGCCTGCTGGTTCCCATCAAGCACCGAGGGGGTAACCCCCAGCAGGGCCTGGTAGCATTCCTTCACTTTCATGGGCTCCAGGCTGAGCATTTGTGTTTCCTGCTCTATTTCCACATACATTCATTATTCCTTGCTGTGCCCAATGGAGGGGAAATAGCTGTTTCTATGATCAGCAATATACTCACACACACTTTGAACAGATTTCAGCGAGATACTTAGATTATAAAGTAAGTTGAGAAAGTTAGTGCTTATACTGTGATGGTATAACAGTAGACTTTTGCCATCAATTACTATTTCTAGCCACTCATTCACTTACTAGAAACCCTGGTAAATGTTTTGCCATCATTACCTAATTTAATTCTTGACAACAATACTGGAGGAATGAATGTTGTTAGCTCTGTTTTACAGATGAGAAAATTGGGAATCAGAGCAGGGCCAGGTCCTAGCTCAAATATCATTTCTTCAGAGAAGTTTTCGTCACACCACCCTGGTTCTCTGGCTTCACAGAATTTTCTGTGATCTGAGTTTATGTGTGCATGCACATGCAGTGTGTGTGCATATGAATGTATTTTTGTTTGTTCACTTGTTTATTGTCTCTCTTACTCTTCCATGTAAACTCTGTGAGAGCCAGTAGTCTGGTCGGTCTTGTTCGTGGCTGTTTCCCCAGGGCCTAAACCATGCCTGGCAGAGATGGGTACTCAGAAAAGATTTGTTGTATTAAATAACTGCCATTCCCCAACCCCAGTCTTTCTGCTTGTGTGTTTGTGGGTGCTCATAAGGAATTAGGAATCCATGGGCCAGCATTGGTAGAGTGTCTCACATTGTTCACTCTGAGGAGGAAAAGGGAATCTCGAATATCTTCCTTTCCAGTGTTAGGACAATGGGGGAGGTAGAAGAGGCCTGAGGAAGAGCAGGATAAAGAGGACAGCTTCACCCTGCTCCCTTCACATTAAGTTAATTATACGTAAATTACACGTCCATTGTTCATATGTTTATTATCTCTTAGGGGTAGAGAATTGGAGGTACTCCACTCTTACTTGGTTTACAGGATACAGTCTTTGTAGGGCAGAACACTTGTTTCTTTCTTCGGGAAAACATTTTTTAAAAACTTTAATCTTGAAATAATTTTAGAGTTGTGGTGAAGTCCCACACTGCGTGTAGTTGCCAGGTCTCTTTAATCTCTTCTGCACTGTGACAGTCTCTCCGTCTCAAAAGGAATGCCAGTCATTTTGCAGAATGGCCCTTAATTTGGGTTTCTCTGATATTGTACCATGATTAAATTGAAGTTATGCGATTTTGGCAGGAATATCACTTAAGCAATATTGTGCTCTTTTCCTCGTATCATTTCGGGGGTACATGATGTGAATACTTACTACTGGTGATATTGACCTTGATCTCTTGGTTAAGGTGGTGTCCACTGGGTTTCTCTTCTGTAATGTTATATTTTTTCCTCTGTGTAATCAATAAATATCTTGGGGGAGGCACTTTGCAGGATGTTTTTGACTTTTGTTTACAAGAGAATTTTTCCTGTAGGAGAACAAATTTCAATAAAAGTTATCATGCATATAAGATAAATTTAAAAACATTTTTTCCCTGTGACTTTTAGTCAGAAAGGATTTTCATATTATTTAAAATGAAGGCTATTTATGTTTTGGAGGGCTGATGATGATTGTACAGGACCGTGGACTTCAAACATGATCCGCAGTAAGACATTTATCAGCTCAATGCATGCTGATATTTTCTTTTCTTTTTCTTTTTAAGATTTTATTTATTTACTTTTAAAGAGAGGGGAAGGGAAGGAGAAAGAGAGAGAGAGAGAGACATCGATAGGTTGCTTCCCACACTCTCCCAACCAGACACTTGGCTCACAACCCAGGCAAGTACCCTGACTGGGAATCAAACCAGTGACCTTTTGGTTTGCCAGATGACGCCCAACCCACTGAGCCACGCCAGTCAGTGCTCACGCTTATATTTTCTACTCTTTACTATTTCATTAAAAAAGAAAAGATGGCTGTTGCCTACTACATTGATTTTATGATCTATGCTTTGAAAAACACTAGTGTAGTGAAGTTACTATCCAGAGCAGATGTTGATAAAATCTGATTTTGTTACAGGAGAGAACGCTGAAATTAGGTTGCCACTAGAGTAAGTCAATTGTTTCCTTCCTTTTCGGGGCTTGGGGGTGGAGAGTGGGGGCTCACCATCCCAAGACAAAAAGCTTTGAATGGGGATTTTAGGAACCTGGGCTTCTGAACCCACCATGGGATGCTCACTCTCAAGAGCTTTCTTTCTTGAGCCCTTGTGGCCTCACGGTCTGTCACCTGGCCGCACCTGCTGATTCTTGTTTTCAGGCTTCTATTAACAGCATCTAAGCCATCCCAGTGGTCCTGCTTAGAAATTTGGCTTGGGGCACAGGTAAATCACTGTGAGCTCCCTCCCAGTGGGACTTAAAAGTTCCCCAGGGAGTTTTCAAGAGAAATGATTCGAGGTGATGGAGACTAGCCCAAAAGTGAAAAAAGTTGCAGAGACTAGGCCTTTAAAAATCGATTTTGGTCTGTTCTCTCTGTTTTCCTGAAGTAACGTTTTCATGTGCGCTCTGCTTGATCAGATACAAGGCCAGTCATGAGAAACCCTCAGTAGTCCTGGGCTGCTGCTCAGATAGGATTGGCCAATCAGGGCACCTTTATTTTATTTTTTAAAAATATTTTTAAATGTTTTAGATTTTGAAGTATTTACAAAAAGTTGCAAAAACCGTGCAGAGTGCTTATGTATCTTTCAGCCAACTTCTCCAGATGTCATATCTGCTATAACTATAGTGTAATTAAAAACTAGGAAAGTAACATTGATACGGTACTGTTCACCGATCTGATCTATTCAGATTCCTGAAATTGCCCTAATAATGTCCTTTCTTCTGGTCCAAGATCCAGTCCAAGATCACACAATGCATTTAGTTGTCTTGTAAAATATTTCCTTCTTAATTACGCTTTTCTTGCTGGTAGGGAACTTTGCCTATACTGATAAGATATTAAGGGTAAGAATAGATAGCATTTCCTCCATAACAGCTCTATTCAGTGAAAAGGTTTAGAAATTATGGCTCTGGTGTCCCTTGTCGGAATATAAATAGGCACTTAGAGCTGTTAACACCTTGATCGGGTTAATTGTTCAGTTCCACAGGTCACATGAAAAGGACTTGTGGGGACCTTTAATCCTTGATGGGGAGAAAGGGCTGGAGTTTAGAATGAGTTGGGAGAAAGCAGGTCTCAGGGCTGTGTCAAGGACTGGTTTTAGGCAGAATTAGTTAGACCTACAGCACAGGGGCCACAGACTCAGTGCCTGCAGGGACCAGAAAGGCCTGCAGTAATCCACGTTAGAGACTGAGCGCAGAGGAGAGGATGAGCAGCCTCAGGTTATCGGCTTCAGCGTCAGGGAGGGAATCCTCTGTGGAGGGGCACTTCCTAGCTTCTGTCACAAATTTACCCCCACATTTTAATGGGTTAGCACTAAAGTTACCAAAGAAACTTATCTTGGCGTCTGTAAGCAGGTTTCCAGTCAGCAGGTGGTTTGTCTCCTGCTTCCTGGAACCTCCGCTCCCAGGGCCTCAGTGTTGTCTCTCCAGCAGTGGGAGGGAGCTGAAGCTGCGTCGCTGCTGGCTGCCTTGGTGTGGGAGGGACACATCGCAGCTGCGTGCCTCCCATTGGTCACCGGGCCACAGCTGGATGCAAGGAAGTCTGGGAACTGTACTTCCTGCCTGGGAAACCACTTTCCAGTAAAATGGAAGACCTAAAGGGGAAATTATTTTGCTGCACCCTGTGTCTAGAGAGATGACGGTTCTCCATTCCAACCAGTGATCCACTCAGGACCTTTGCACTCACCATTCCATCTGCTGGAGGTGTAGAAACCCAGATGTCCACATGTCCTTCTTCTTCCTTCTTTAGTTTTTAGCTCAAATGTCAACCCCCCAGTTATCCCATTGGAAATAGCATCCTCCAGCTCTAATGTTTCCTATCTCCATTCTTTACTTTTTCTCTTTACAGCCCTTATCACAACTTCTTCTACTATATATTGACCTCATTTATTGGTTTATTGTCTGAATCCCTTCATGAGGACAGGCGCCATTTCTGTTTTGTTCTTGGGTATGTTCCTTGTGCTTTGCATGTAAATGTGTTCATGTGTTAAGTAAGAATGAGAACCTGGACTGTTAAAATTCCTAAAGTTTCAAGTGTTGGCAAGGATTACATCTAAAATATACCAGCAAACAGATACCATGCAGGCCAAGCAGACCATGTCTATGGGTGTGGTGCTGGCTGCCAGCCTGGGCCTTGGGTGTAGGGTCAAGTACCCAGGACTGGAGCTGGAAGACTTGTGTTTGCTTTCTTGGTCTGCCAGTTGCTCATTGTGTAAGCTTGGGTATGTCGTTTCATTTCTCTGGGCCTCATATCCGTTTTCTAAAACATGAGTCCCTCTCATCTTCCTCCTCCTCCTGCATTACTATGGTGATTGAATGAGGTAGATGATACATTGATACTTACTCAGTTAACAGTTGCTGAATTATTTGTTAGACTTATGCCTGGACCCTATGCTAGGTGCTGGGGGAACAAATGTCAAGTGTGGTGATCTCAGAAAGTTTCCAGGAAGAGGGGGGTTTGATCTGTATCTTGTAAGATGGGAAAGATTCATAGCAGGGGAGAGTTCTTTCAAGCATTAAGTATTTGCTGAGCACCTCTATGTACAAGGTTCTGTTCAAAGTTTGAGATTCATTGGTGAATAGGACAAAGTGGCTGTCCTCAGTGAGCTTATATTTTAGTATCCTGCTGTATAATAGGAATATAGTGTAGCACTGTATATAAATTAGAATTTTTCTGATAGCCAAATTAAAAAGCTACCCTGGCCGGTAACTCAGTTGGTTAAAGCATCATCCTGATATGCCAAGCTTGTGGGTTCGATCCTTGGTCAGGGTACATATAAGAATCAACTAGTGGTTACATAAATAATTGGAACAACAAATCAATATTTTTTTTCTCTCTTTCTCCCTCTCCCCCCATGTGTCCCCCTCTCCCCCTTCCTCTTTTTCTGTAAAAATTAATAAATAAAAATGTTAAAAAAGTGAAAGGAAATAGATGAAATTAACTTAAATAATCTATTTCATTTAACCCAATGTATTTAAAATATTATCATTTCAACATGCAATCAATAGATTCTTTGGTAGATAGTCTTTGAAGTCTGGCATGTATCTTATACTTTCAGAACAATGCAATTTAGACTAGTTACATTTCAAGTGGGACAGCGTAGGTCGGTGAGAAAACAGTAGATCATATATAATGGCAGGTGGTTGAAAATTCTGTAAAGAAAATAAAGCAGAGTAAAGGAATAGATATCTATAGAAAATTGTCGTCAGGGAAAGACTCATTGTGCCACTGAAAGAAGGTAATGAACTATGGGAATATTTGGGAAGAATGTTCTAGGCAGAAGCAGAGCAAGTACAAAGGCTCTGGGGCAAGAGTAAGCCTGGAATGTGCCCTGGACACCGGAGGCCGGCGGGGCCTGAGTGCAGTGAGGGAAGGGGAGTGGTGGATTGTGTAGGGTCCAGTAAGCCATGCTCATGTCTTGGGCTTTTTTCTCAGTGTGGTTAGGGCCATCGGAAGGGTAAGAGAAGGGGAGTGACTTGATCTGACTTAACTTCAAAAGGTCACTTGGGCTGTTGGTGGAGAATGGACTCTAATGGGGCAGGAATAGAAATGGATGCTTTGACAAGAGGCATGAGTATATATGATCATGATCATTCATTCATATGATCATTCATCCTGCAAGCATTGACGGGCCAGCTGCCAAGTGCCAGCCATTGTGTTAGGCATTTGGGGACAACAGTCGGCATGGCCTCTGTCCTTGGGAAGCTCAGGCTAGCAAGTGGGTGACTGAGTGGTTTATGAGGGAAAGGTTGAGTGGAGGAGCAGCGGGAAGTCGTTCTGTTGAAGAGGCAGGTGCGATGCGCCCTGGCCGTGCTGTTCTTGTTGTTGTCGTTGTTGGGCTGGTCCCCAGGCTAGAGTGTCAGGCTTAAAGAGCTTGCATTTAAGTGGCCTGTAAAGACCTTTGTAGCACTGAGGTCAACAGCCTTTATTCTGCGGACAGTGGACAGCTACTGAAGGTAAGTTGGGAGATGGGGGCTAATATACATTGTGTCTGGTCAGTGGACCAGTGTTGGAAGGATGAGGATGGTGAGAAGGGAAGATCAGAACTTCTCCAAAGGCAGTCTTTCCTTCAAGGAACCTGATTTTTAGCCTGGACTTTCTATTGGGCTGGCCAAAAAGTTCATTTGTTTTTTTCTGTATGATGGCTCTAGGAGCGCTTAGTTGTCTTAACTTCTTTCAAAACAATTTTGTTAGATTGTATTGTGACAGTTGTCATATCAGTGCGCATGTAAAAAACTTATCAAGATTGGTGAATTTTTGTGTAGGCATTTTAATATTGAAGATGGAAGAAAATTGCAACATATTTGGTGTATTATGCTTTATTATTTCAAGAAAGGTAGAAATTCAACTGAAATGCAAAAAAAAATTGTGCAGTGTATGGAGAAGGTGCTGTGACTGATCAAACTCGTCAAAAGTAGTTTTCGAAGTTTCGTGCTGGAGATTTCTCGCTGGACAATGCTCCATGGTCAGGTGGACAAGTTGAAGTTGATAGTGATCAAATCGAAATATTAATTGAGAATAGTCAGCATTAGACCACACAGGGGATATCCAACATACTCACGCTATCTAAATCAGTAAAATTATTGGTGAAAATGAAAAATGTGTCTTTTATTTTGCAGAAAAAACTAAATGGACTTTTTGGCCAACCCATACTAACAAATATTTTGCAGATTATCTGCTCATTCTGATGATAAATAAATGATTTAAAGAAGCAGTGGAAGGAATTCATTCCTCCTTTCCTGAAACATAAATCCTTATGGAACTGATCCGATTGTCTTTAATTTGATCTAGGCTAGAATTCATCTCTTTGAATTTTGAAGAGTCAGGATTTTGTGGTTGTTTCTGCTTTTGCCGTCTTTCCCCTCTTCCTTTTATTCTACTCTGACTTTTGAGAGGTAGCTATTGCTAATCAGCTCTGGATAAATCTGATTTATTTTCTGTACTGTCTTCCTTAGCCTTGAGGCATACTTGTAGTTATTGATCTGTCATTTCTTATTCATTCATCCATCCATCCATCCATCCAGCAGACATTAAGTGCCTTCTGCATATGAAAAATTGCCATTCTTTTTAAAAAATGAGAGCTTTTCCTTAGAAGGATGCCTGTGGACTATAATTTGATTAAATTAGGGAGGCAGAGATTTTGTGGCCTCATAATCCCAAACTTTCTCACAGTGCTCAGTACCGTGAAGGTGTGAGAGAGGCACAGGTGTGAAAGGGCAGGTAAATGAGATGGTCCTAAGATTGCATCCTGGTTTTGCTACTAATTACCTGAATGGGTTTCTGAAGGGTACTTTAGTCTTCTGATCCCTTTCCTCGTCTGTACAATGGGGATAATAATAACCTTATTCATAAGGTTATTTTGATATTTTAAGGAATTAATGGCTGTAAAGTACTTGCACAGATACAATCAACGGCAACTATTATCATTTTGTCTCGTACCTCTTAGGATTTTACGTGAACATTGTGATGATAACTCAGTAATGAATGGACGTAGTCCACTAGTACCCAGGTATTAATTAGGTCCTGCTCTGTAGGTAGTAAAGTATAGTAGGTGTTTGAAGAAAGGAAGATCAGTGTGCGCTCCAGTCTGCAGTTGAGGTACGGTGGCAGAGCTTAAGCTTCGAAGTCCGAGTAGGCTTAGCTCGGTAAAGAGCAGATGTTTTCCTGGTGACTTTGACATCCGTCCAGCCATCCAGCTTTTATTTTGCCCTTTCTTTGGTCAGAAAGGAATCCCTATTCTCCAGTAACTCATGATCTAGTGGGAGCAGCGGGAACAGAGAGAGCCTCACAGGTTCTCTAGGTAATGATGGTGTATGACAGTGTAGGGGTGGGGAGGTGCCGAGAGGAGCTCCTCTTGAGGACCGAGAGGGACATCCTAAAGGATGTCACGGCTGAGGGTAGGACTGCAGAATACGTCAGTCAAGCACACAAGGTGAGCAGTTGCATTTTAAGCAGAAAGGGTCCAGAGGCCCTAGACCGTAGAGTGTGCTTAGGGAGCTGCAATGTTATGGCTTGGCTGAAACTCCAGATGGCTGGTGAGCGTGCAGGCAGGAGAAGTGGGAGGTTCAGATTACAGGGTTGTCTGGTTTGACCAGTTGTGCAGTTTGAACTTTATTGTTGTTTCTTCCTATTCATTGTTCTAAAAATGATTTAACTTTAAGCTGATTGTGTAGGTAATGGAAGCCATTTTATAAATGGTGTAACGTGATGAGATTTGTGTGTTAGAAAGCCAGGGAGTGAGATAGCTGCCAGCCTCTTTTGGAGGTCATCACATATAACTGATCAAACAGGGACCTGAACTAGAGCGTGGCAGTTGGAGTGGATCTACTTTCCCACTCAACTGCTCAGGTACCATCCAGCAGCAAGTCAGTTATCTATCCACCCTTACCTATTTTCATTTGCCCACTTACCCCTTTCCACTGAATCGCCCATCCCAACTACCAGCCTACTCAGTCAACTAGCCACCTGTCGGATCACCAAAATCCCATCACTTACTCACCCACCCACCAAACCAGCCACCAATCCATTCATCATTAAGCTCCTGCTCTGACCCGGACTCTTGTGGCAATTGCTTGGGGTGCCCTGGTGAGCGAGGCCAGCACGTTCCAGTGCTTCTGGAGTTTACAATCTAGTTGGAGAGGCAGGCATGGAAATCCCACAAATGGGTGTTTAGTTAGAGGCTAAAGGAAGTGCTCTGGAATAAAAGGAAAAGCTTCTATTAAAAATCTGTAGTAGGCTTGGCTAGGGAAACAGGACCAGGAAATCTGCCTAGAGCAGGGACAGCCAAGCTAAATTCAGAAGGATTCAAGAAATTTTTAAGAGTTAGTAGTGACTGACAAGATGCAGATCAGGGAAGGAATGGGTGACAACTCCTGGGTGGCTGGGGATGGACTGGGTAACACTGTCTTTCACCAATTTTTGTATAACCCAGAAGGTAGTGTTCATGACACTAGAACACGCTGGATAGGCCGTGGGAGCAACTGGTGTGGATTCACGGACATGTTGTGAGCGTCGTGGCTTTTTCTCATTCGATGATTTCCCCAAATCTGTTTTTTTCCTCTTTAGCCAAGTGAGTGAACTGACCCCTGGGAACCTCTTCTTTCCATCTTTTATCTATATTAGACTGTGAGCTAGACATTAGTCTACTGATAGAAAGAATTCCATCTACCCATCATTGACTGATTATTCACACAGTGTTGAAATGTTGCCAGGTATATGCCAGGCTTTGTACTAGGCCAGCAGTTCTCAAAGTATTTGATTTTGGGGACCCCTATACTTTAAAAATTATTGAGGACCCCCAAAAGCTTTTGCTTTTGCGGATTATATCTATATATATTTACCACAGTAGAATTAAAACAAAAATTTAAAACATAGGAATAGGTAATCACACATTCCCTTAGCCATCAAAATGATTCGTCATCATACTCTTGCAGCCTCTGGGAAACTCAGCTGTGCACTCAGGAGAGAATGAGAGTGAACGAGGCAGATAATAGCTGGTATCATTATGAAAATAGTTTTGATCTCGCAGATACCCACTATCCTCCTCAAACTTTTAAAAGCCACTGGGGAGACATGTTGGGGATACAGTGATGCCCAAGTCAGGCACAGCCCTCGCCTCTGTTGGACCAGGGCTTGTGGTACTAGAGAAGCTTGTGGTGGCCCGGGATATAATTCAGACTTGGGCATTAGAAGGAGTTCGTCATCATGGCTGCCTGTTAATATTGCCTTTGCTGGAATAACAGCAGTTTACTTTCTCTGTGACTTCAGTGTGCTGTGGTTTTATCCACTTGTTTGTTTTCAGAGGCATTTGTGGCTGTTCTCAAGTCCCTTTCCTGTAGGAAGTTAAGGGTCTCCTTTCTTTGCACTGCTGTTGGAGAGCTACCTATTTCAGGGGCTGGACTAGATTTGTCAAGCTTTGGAAATGCAAATGGAGCAGAGCCACGAAACATGAAGGGCACTCAGAGGAAACCTCAGCTTGCAGGGTAATGGGGGCTGAATTAAAAGCGTGACTAGTAAAAGAATGGAGAGGCAGCAGCTGAGAGTTGAGGACTTGAGTGAAACAAGTAGAACTGGTCATTTGATGTCATCTTGTTATCTCAAGATGAGGCCTCTGGCCTCAAACAGTGAGTGCCATTACATTGTGTGCTGGCCCCCACCCCCTCTCCCTCCCCTCCTTTGAACTGAGTTCCAAATTAGAGGTGTAAGTATTATGCCAGGTGCAACTGGAGACTTCCTTCTCCCTCATATGGCTGCTCTAGGAGGGGGTCTGGGTTATTGTGCATAGACTATTTGGTCAGTTGAGCCACAGAAATGAGGCCAGACTGTTTTGTTCTGTCTCTCTTTTATTGCAAAGAGCGTGGTGATATCAGAGGGCTTTCTTACCTCAGGCCCTTCTGGCTCGATGACAAGGTTATTTCTTTTATTTGTGCCGGTAAATTGTGGTAGTATATTCAATTTCAAGGAATCTGGGATGGATGAATTCTTGAGTGTTAAGAACCTGCTAATAGTGTCTCTACATTACAGCTCTGGGGAATAGCAGCTTTATTCTGCAAAGCCGCATACCTGGAGGGCCTCAGGAGGGGAGAGTACTGGCTAGGAGTCAGAGGGGGATTGTAAATTAGGGAGGTGTAGCCCACGCTGAAAAGACAGAGCTATGAGAGAGAAAGCCCCCTCACTGGTGATTTCTTAAATATATTCTAAATAAGAAATTAGAAAACCCGAACAAATCAAAC
>PVJI01007243.1:0-79687 GCA_004026765.1 Micronycteris hirsuta | reverse complement strand
CGTTCACCGCCACTCCCTATCACCCTCTGCTCCCCAGTTCCCCACTGCCTTTTCCGCCAGTCTCGGCCCTGCTGGTTCCCACTGGCCTCTCCAGTTACGCCGCCGGCCTGCGAGGTTCACCCGTTGCTTGGGGTCGTGCTTTGTTTAGGCGCTCCCGGGGTGAGTTCCTCCGGGCAAACTGCCTCTCACTCCGCTCCTCCGCTCGGTTCTGCCCCGCTTACCGGCCTGGATGTACGTCCTCCCCAACTTCCTGGGTGTCGGACTTCCCTTCAGTTCGATTCTGTCCGTTCTGGTTGTTTATTTTTCACTATTGAGTTTGTTGTTTAAACTCTCTGATTGTGAGCGGCGGTGCAGTGCGTCCACCTATGCCGCCATCTTGGCGGAAGTCCTCTCACTTCTTACAGATTTCTAAGCCCAATGAGAAACTTAGTTCCTCCCAAATAGATTGGACAGCACTTGAAAGCTCTTGGGAGGTGAAGGGCAGGATTACACAAAGACAGTAACAAGTAGTTCACAACGTTTTTGCCACATTTCAAGTGTACTGGTGAACTCCTGCAAGATAATAAAACCTAAAAATAGAGATGTAACAAAAACTTTTTGGCAGTGAGAACGAAAATGCTAAGATATTCTAAAAATTTGCTAGATAAGCAACTCACGTACAAAGGTGAAACAAATCATACATATTGTGTGATTGATTTATTTTAACATGAGTCTTCAGGGAAAAATGACTTCTAGAGAAATAGAATGGAAGTCTGAATGTGGTTGCCAAGACATCCCTTGAAGAAAAATTGCATCTTTTAGATTAAAACTAGGATGGAGTAACACCCACAACAGTGGAATGCCCTGTTCCTAGGAAGCTTAGCCACAGCTGATCCTTGTGTCCTATGTACAAAAAGAAGAGGCTATACCTTCATAGCTTGTTAAGGAGAAACTTCTCTTTTTTTAACAAAATGTAGCCAGTAAGTGGAATCCTACCAAAAAAGGGTTTAAGAAGTGCCCATGGATGAGGGTTAGTGCCACAGCAAAGCCTCTTGTCCTTTCCTGGTGAGAGTTGGCAAGCTGTTTAAGAGAGTCCTGCCCACATTAATACATTTAAAACACAGCCCCAAATCCAGTCTAGTAGAAAGAGATTTTTAGTCATAGGCTTGGACCTGTGTTTTATTCATTTATTGCTACAAAACAAGTTATTCCCAAACTTAGTAGCTTAAGACAACAATTTTATTATTTTTCATAATTTTGGACTCATTTGAGGAGTTTCCTCCTCCATGTGGTATTAGCTGGGCATGCTCAGCAGCATTCAACTGATGGCTGGGCTGGCAGTTCTAGGAACGCTGTGTCACAGGTCTGCTGACTTGATGCTGCCCCTTGTTACCTTTCTGTGAGGTTAGCTTGGGCTTCCTAACAGCATGATGGTCTCAGGGCAGTGCAGCTCCTTATGTAGCAGCTGGTTTCACTAGGTCTCTGAAGTTACTACTCATCACTTTTGTCACATTTTATTGGTTAAAGTAACACATAAGGCCAGCCGAGATTCAAAGGGAAGAGAGAAGAGAAATAGATCCCTCGTCTTGATGGTAACATGCTTATGCAATGAGGAAAAGAACTGGTGGTGTTTCTCTTTTGGGAGTCTCTACCACAGTCTGAGAAGGAGGGGCTGCCAGGGAATGACACTGGGGAAGAGCATAAACTCAGGTTAGGCAGGAGAGAGCTCTGCCTGGAGACAGAGCCAGTGCAGGAAGTTTGTTAAAGCTGAAGCAGTTTGGTGCCCAGTTTCAAGTAGAAGTTCAGAGATAGTACAATAAGATGTCAATCCTGAGTAATCTCAGGGGATAGGAGAAAAGGGAAGTAAGGAAACTATACTAACAAGAATCAGAGTTCCCATGGGTTTATTTTAAAAGTTAAATGTCTATAGAAAAACAAGGATTTTTTACCTTGTCTTTGTACCATTGATGATTCTATAAACTCACAGCTTTAGGTAAAGAGCAAGGAACAAATAGTCCAGAGATGATGGGACCATGAAACCACAGTCAGCACCTGGTGCTGTCCTGGTTGCAGGTGGCTTCCCCATCAATGCGTCAATGCTTTGGAACCTTCACATGCGGTAGCCAGTGGTTTTCTTCAGGGAGGTGGACGTGCCCTCCCAGGAAGTTCTTGTAAGTGTGGTCATGCTTAAAGGTGGTTGGTGGTGCTGGGAGTGCTCCTGGCATTCAGTGGGTAGGGGCCCGAGATGCTAAGCATCCCCATGCCCAACACACTTGGGGAAAATTATTCCATTCCACATGTCAGCAGCACCCCAGTTGAGAAACACTAGACGATTGGATGATGTAGGGTATTTGGGTGGAAAATGTGGAATTTGGAAGATGTAGGGACTGTGAGATCCCAAGATAGGCTCTTGTCTTCTAGTAAGATCAGAGTCAAGTGTGATGCTAAATTGTAGGAAGTATGGTGCTTATAGAAAATACACTCTTTAGATCACATACTAAAAAAGGCCATCATTGGGAACATGCATATTCTCACCATAGCTTTTGTGAAATGTTAAGTGGAGAATCAAGAAAGGGTATGATTTTTTAATAGAAATAATATTGTACCATACCATTTGAAAACTTCTTTCTAGGGACTGGTTTACCTCCACCCGTGGAAATCATGACATGAAGAGATGTTTCTGCTAACTATATATGGAATCATATTTTATTCTTCCTTAATCCGACTGATTTTTCCCCACATGCCGATCAATCAGTCGTACATTGTCTGTCAAATCCAGTCTTTGATGGTAGTCAAACGTGACATATCCTCCAGCATGAAATTCACCTGGTGTTGTACAAACATACTCTGCAGTGCTACATTTAAGAAGAGAGCTTGCATTTAGGAGGAAATTCTGTTCAGTCTGGTCAGGAAATTGCCCCTCCCAACTTTATTTTTTTGTTTGTTTTCTCTTCTTTGTTTCTTTCTAAGCTTTTACTCTTTTATGTGGCTGTGACTAATAAAGAGATTTTCTTGGAGGGAGGGGAACGTTCCTTGCGCTGCTTGGTATTACCCATCCTGAGGCCTGGAAATGTCCTAGGAGTTTGCTGCTGTGTGGTCAGCAGATAGAAATCAAATGTAGTAGCAGCCGAAGGGAGAGTTTGTCTCACCCACTCCTAAACTCTGAACTTTCAGATTTTAAAAGCTTTTTAACTGCTTCTAATTTGTCAGTAAATAATGCAAATTCAGCACAAACAGAAGTGATTTAATTGGGTACATTGACATCTGCTTTTGCAGCCATGAACTTCTGAAAGTCGTGCACAGATATTTGAGTTGAGTCCACGCAGACCATGAAGAAGGTCATGAGAGGGGGAAGCTCTCACGGATATAGTGTAGATTTTTACTATCCACACACAGTGAATTACCTGTGACAAACTTGAAATCCCAACTTTATTTCTTCTTCTACCTAGCACTTCTCTGGACTCCTGCCCTTTGTGGTTAGTTGATGTGTGTCCCGGGAATGCAAACTCATGTTAGAGCATTCTCTTTGATGGCTTGGAAGGCATTTGAGACCATGCAGAGCCCCAGGGTCATGATTATGAACAACAATTATTGTACTGGAGATTTACAGATGTGCTGGTTACTAGAGGGTTGTGGTTAATAGAATGTTGAACAACAAAGAGTTTATTGTATAACTGAGGAGGAAAAAGCTCCCCAACAGCAAAATGCATAATCTCAGAAAGTCAGGCAATCTGGAGGAAAACACACAAAGTTGAGTTTTTCCTTTATAAAAAAATTTTTTTGTTTCCTCAAATTAAATGGTCAGAGTTTTAAAAAGTCACCCTGTGGGAAATATGTCACTTCAAAGGAGAAGGAGATCAAATGTAGATGCAATAAGCCAGCATCCTCATATATAAACTCTTTTCCACAGCCTGGTTAAGCATTTGGTGAAATCTGATTAGCTCAGGTCACTAGGGAACCATTTAGAGGCCTTTTACTCCATTGCACTGATTTGAGTCCGGTGAACCTCCTACTGCACATGGAATATCAGACCCGATCTTTTAGTGGCAAATTCAAGCACAGTTCAGGAACTGTATGACACTTTGTACTCAATGCATTAACTTGGCACTGTCTTTTAATACTTTCAATTGCCTTGAGTTCTGGCAACCAGATATTTAAATTGAGTTATGCTAAAAAGGTCACCAAAATATAAGAAAACTCCATGGTGGTAATGCTGATTATATCAGAGTGAATGGATAATCTTGTGACCCATTTCTCAAGACCAGTGGAGTGAGATGCGCAATAGACCAAACCTTGTTGAGTTTATCTCATGCATTAGGTAGACAGGCTATAGAGTGCCAGGCAGCCGATAGTAGAATGTATTTCTGTCTAGTTACTGCTGTGGATATTTTTGACTTGCTCTTCCCAATCCATTCCCTATCCCTTTCCATCCTTCTCTGTGCTCAGGGAGACTGACTTTGGATTTGCCCCATATGGGGGTAGCAGCATTGGGAGACTCAAAGAAAGGGAGATCAGGAGATTCTCCCCTGACACCCCAGTTCCTAAGTACCTGGTAGCTGCCTCCCTCTATCAGAGTCTGCAGCTCACTCTGTCTCTGCTTTCTGGTAACCATTCTCTCCCTCCATCCTTTCAGGCCTAGTAATTGTAACATCTCCCTGCTGCAGCCAGCCCCAGGATGTAGCAAAGGCTTTTGTAGGTTCTTTATCCCACCTGCACCTTGGGAAGCAGCCCCTTCATTAAGCTGGCCTTCCTTAATCCAGTTGGAGTGTGATGGCCTATCTCCTGCTGGAATCTTGATGAACACATAGACTTAGCCCACTCCTTGTTATATGCAATGCCTCATTTCCCAGGCTATAATCATAACAGACACAGAAGGGTATTTCTCTCATCCCCCCAGCACCCTCACCAGCTCCCTGCAGAAATCCCAGGTCCTGGTGTCCCAGCAAGTTCCCTTGATTTGACCCTTTGCATGCACTAGCTTCCTCCTCTCTGGTGCTGTTCAAAAGGCAGTAGTGGCGGCTTTGGCCCTGAAGGCTTCCCGAGTTCAGATGCAGCAGAATGTTTGGTCAAGGTCCCTGATATGGACTCTCAAAGCACCTCTGTAGTTAATATAAGGCTTCAGAACTCCAGCTCCCACCAGCAATCTTGGCTGCCACTGTCAAGCTCTGTTCCTCACTCTCACTGGTTCATGGAGATGATGCTTTTTATCTTTACTTGTTCTTTATCAGAGTCCTCTTGGCCGAAGGCTTGGACTTGGGCCCAGTGGAATGGGTCAGGGTTTAGTCTGAGTGATAGTTAATGCGCTGATCTTAACATCAGGCCCCCTTTGGTTTATTAGCCCCTTGTCGTGAAGTCAACTTCCCCACCTCTATTTATCTTTCCCTTGGGATGTGTTCTTTCTCAGAAGTCAAGTTTCTCATGCAAATAGTGTCCTGTTGGACTGCCCTGTTATTTATTCTTCTAGTTCTGCCTAGACATGCCTGGGTCCGAAGGGGAATACAGCTTAGATTCACTCGATAACCCTCATATGCTCTAGTCTTCTCATGCTCCTGGAGACTCAGCCCTGCCCTTATCTGCTCACCTGTGCTCTGAGTGGCTGACCTCTATGGACTCCGTCACCTGGGCTCCCTTGCCCTCAAAATGACACTTGGGTTCAGGCAGTGGAAGGCAGTGGCAGGGTTATTGGAAGGGGAAGCCGAGAAAATCCCAGTGTTTACTCCCTACTGCTTCCCTTCCAGTGCAGCTTGGCAGTAGCTGTTTCTCTACTTATGGCCAAGCTCCTACAGATCACCCTCTACTAGGGCGACTGACAGCTTTTGCTGCATTCTGACATGAATGCCTCCTTTAGTCCTTTCAGCCCTTGGTGTGGTATGGTGGGCAGAATGGTCCCCGAAAGATGACACACTCGAATCCCTGGAACCTGTGACTAGTTTACATCACAAGGTAACAGTTATGGTCCTCTTAAAATAGGGAGATTATCCTGAATTATCCAAGTGGGCCCAATCTAATCACAAGACCCTTACAGGCAGAGAAATTTCTCTGGCTGGGCTAAGATAGATGTTGCAGTAGAATAAATAAGAGAGATTCCAAGTGTGAGAAAGATTTACTGCTGGTTTTCAGATGTAGGGACCAGAGAGAGGTTCTAGAAGCCTTCAGCTGACCATCAGTGAGGAAACGAATCTCAGTCCCACAGCGGTAAGGAACTGGGTTCTGCCAACGACCTGCATGAGCATGGAAGGAAGTTCATCCACAGAGCCTTCTGAAAAGAACCTTGACCTCAGGAGTCAAGTTTCTCAGCCTTGTGACTAAGCAGAGGACCCAGCTGAATCACACTGTCACCAGACCTCTGACCTACACAACTGTGAGATCATAAATGGATGTCATTTTAAGCCATTAGATTTGTGGTATTTGTTACGACAGCAGTGGAAAATGAATGCAGGCGGTATGACTTTTCTTTGCTGCTCGTCTTTGGGTGCTGCACCATTCCGTGTTGCTCCCTGAACTCTGCCCACACCATGCCAGTTGTCTCTTCATTACCCCTTTGAACAGCTGCCTTCCCCGCTGGCACCCTAAGTGACACACCCTGTGCTATTTGAAAGCCCTAGTGAAACTCCTCCAGGTATTTGCTAAGTGGTCATGATATGTTCCTGAAATACACCGTGTAATAGGTTTCATCAGTGTATATAAGTCACGTGTCTCATATAGCCCAGCAGACACTAACGGATGGGGGAAATGTGACACCATCTGGAGAGATTACGTGTGAGGTCTGTGATATAAGAGAATGTTGCTGCTCATATCTCCAGGATATCTGAGGTCCTTCTGAAACGGGATGAGAACAAAGATCAGAAAGATATGACATTTAGTGCCTCAAAGTGTTCCTAGGAACTCAGCTGCTCAGAGATATCAAGATCAGCTAGGCAGGTCACGGCACCAAGTAGAAGCACAGGCTGTCTGGGTCCATTGTGCAAAGGCTCATTCCTACTGCTCATGAAGGGCATGCCCGGTCCCGGCAGCCACCTCCCACACAGAGCTCCGGCGCTGGTCCAGATAAGAGGGTGTGTGAATGGATCCATGCTGCTCAGGACAGGCCTGCAGGTGGTGGGTCTTTTTCATTTGCCAAATGCACTTAATTTTGAAATACTGTCCTGTGTCCTCGCTCCCCTGAGTTCACAAAGACAGCACAACATTCTTGCCCTGGTTTTGAGAGGCTCCCAATACAAGAGTTTTAAAAATCTGCTTCTGGTCCAACAGAGGGAATTGAGGCTGTGCTTTAGAGAAGCAATATGGTTAAGATTGGAGCCTTGATGAGAAGATAAAGGATTGGCTTTAACTTTACTTTAAAGTGAAGTTCCCCCTCATTTACATTCCCCAGGGTCCTTTGGGTATTGCGCATTGTCACTGGGACCTGGACTGTGCTTCCATTACAATAAGCCTTGGATGTTGGTGTCATCAAAACTCTGCAGCTTTAAACCAGAGCAAAAACTAGACACTTCACAGGGCCTTTGTTTTCCTCACCAGTCACAGCCAGTCCTAGCCGTAATGGGTAATATGTCACTAATTATAAACAAGCAGACAATGGAGTTTGTTTTTACCCCTGAGAATCTACACTCATTCCCAGTCTGATCTGTATGCATTTTCAACTGTAATAGAAACCAGAGCTAAGTGCTTTGGGGCTTTATTCTGTGCTCAGAAAAACAGAACTAAAAGGAAAACCCAACCCAAGTTTTAAAAAGTTGAGTGCCCACTCTGTGTGGATTGCTTTAATATAACTTCTCTAGTAGGTAAAATAATTCTGCAAATTCACTGTGACCCCTATCACTCTTAATTTATACATGAGAAAACCAAGGCCAGTGTGGTTATTTTCCCCTGAGCAGGGCCACCCAGTTGGTGAGTGAAGAAGTCGAGATGAAACAGGTCCTTCTGCCTCCAAAGCCCAGGTGTGAGCCATCTCACCGTGCTGCCGCTCCGACCATTTCCCCCCAGAATTTAGGGGTCTTTCATTTTCTTCTTGGGTATGCATCACTGGGGCTGGAAGAAAACTCTTCCCTCTTCCATTCATTTGCCTTCCATTAAAACTACATCCAAACCCCGTCTGATAAATAATATTTCTAGAACACAAAACCTCCTTACGGACCTGTGGGTGGTGAAGTAGCTGCTAGAATTCCGCCGCACCCCCTACCCGCGTGGAGGAGAAGACTCATCCTCTCAGACCAGACAACTGTGTAGCCAGACAAAAACCAATCTCGCCTGCTGGAACTCAGTATAGGCTTTAACATTTCCCCCAACTAAAAGTCCAACTTGAAGTAAATCTTCCTGATTTTTCACAGTCCTTTCCATACCTCTATTTATCACCCTCCACCCTGTTTATTCCCCACCATTCTTGAGTTAAAAGAGAGGTAAAGAGACGGAAATGGAGATAAGGGGGATTGAGTTGGATATAAAAACATCAATTGTATTAAACTTCTTTGCTAAAAAATATCCTTGTAGATATCAAGCTGACAGGTGCTCAGAGGCCAGGGCAGGTAAGGGAGCTGCCTCTCTGGCCTGGCATTTCAGATACCATTGGGCACACCTGGCTAAGTATGTGAGCTGCTCTATGGAGCCTCTTGTATGGTTGGGAGATCAAAGCAATGTGTTCCCCCAGAGTCCGGTCTTTCTGAAGGAGCCTTAGCTTCTTCTGGGAATGAGATCCCAGCCGAGGGAGGCTGCCCGCCGTGGACAGAGATCAGAGGGTGGGCTGGGCAGCGTGGTCAGTGGTTGGTAATAGTATTCCAGCCCAGGACTAGCAAGGCTTTGAAAGAGAGCCAAGGCACTAGATGGCAGGCCTTGGGCTTGTTTCAGAGAAAGCCACAGAGGGTACCAGGACACTGTGAAGATCTGGGAGCTGATTCGCTCCCCTGTGTTGTCATGGGCCATGTTGGCTGAGCTGGGAGAAGAACGGAACCTATGTCAGCTGGGTCCTTGCCATGCTCTCTACTCCTGCTCCATGAAGCTGCACTCAGCTGTTGCACCCCTCCCTGGGCTTCCGTCTCCACCTTAATCAAAATTGCCTTCCCTCCATCCTGATTTCTACATCCAGCTTGGGATGCTTTCCTAAACAACAGACTCCTATTTTAACAACCACTGAATATGTCCCCCTGGGAGCCTCACAGGCACCACAAATTTAATATAAAAAACTGAGCTTACCATTTTCTCCTCTTCAAAAATGCTTTTCCACTGTTTACCATGTTGGTCATTGGCATGATTCTTCCCAGCTGTCCCAAGAGGGAGAATTCAGAACCCTCTGAATGAGGATCCTGAATTCAGAATCCTTCGGTGCCTAGATGCCACCCTCATTTATAAATCTTCTGTCTTAGACTTAGCTCAGGTCTCCCTCATCTCAATGGAGGATTGTCACAACTCACCATCAGCCTCCCCATTGCAGCCTTGGCCCACAGGAAGCTGAATCCACCTTCCACCCTGCCCTGGAGTGCCCTTCCTAAACCCTCTGGATCCAGGCACACTTCTGCCCCATGGCTCTAGAAACTACTGTGCTTCCTAGAGCACATACACCAAACCAATTTGTCCTTCACGCTTCAACTTAGAACTTTCCTGACCCCGTAGAACATCTACCCTCCAGTATAGGCTCTGGATTCAGCTCGCTGATCTCAGAATCCTGGCATCTTGAGCAAGGGTTTTGTTTTGTTTTTATTTTTTCCTAAGGACAAAAGGCGTCTGGCAGTCTCTGCCACACTCACTGATAGACCGTCTGGCAACCGGAGTGATATATGTATAAATGTATACATACACATAGGAATGCACGGAGAGAGAGATATAAAAAAATCTGCTGAGCACTTACCATGTTCACGGGTACAGTTCTAAATACCCTACACACATTATTTCCTTCTCCCTCAGGCCCTCTGAGGTAGCTATTATTATTATTAACCTCAATTTACAGATAAGGAAATAAAGGCACAAAGAAGTTAAGAACCAGCTCAAGATTGCATAGCTAGGAAGTAGCAGAGCCTGGATTTGAACCTCTGCTGTGGAACTCTGGAACCCACACCATTAACCATGATGGCACATCACCTGCTACTGCCTCACGCCCTCACAATGTGCCTTCCGAGTCTGGAGAACCCCTCTGTTTGACTAATCTGGGAATTTTTTCTCATTTAACTCTTATACTTTGGGACCCTGGAAAATAAAAAGTTGGGAGGGCTTTTGGCTCTGGTACAAATTTTCCACTGTTTAGAGAACAAAAGCGACTTAGTCAGAATCACATAGATCAGACAAAGCCCAGCACAGAATGTCCACACTGCTTTTCTTGTATGTTTCTGGATGTAATTTTTCACTTTTTAGCCCCTTGTTATCTCATTTCTGTTTTAGGATTCCTGTAAGATCTACCACATTTCAGAAAGAAAGCAGGGAGACCTCTGTGTGTGTACATACACACACACTCGAGATACAGCCCTAGCTTCTCCTTCGTGAGTTCTTTACCTCCGGTAAAACTGGGCATCCTTCCCCGGTTCTTGTTGATTTTATCTAGGCTGCAAATGTGGAAGCAACTATAGCTCTTCAAAGAGCTAAATACCTTACTATGACTGTGCTCATCTGTTACTAATGCCCAGTGAATGCCAACAAGGACTAACAAAAGCAGAGGGATAAACACATTTAAGCCAGACCAATTTCCAGAGAAATAATTTAAAGATTGTTCACTCAAGTGCTTGAAACTCACAAAAATAATGATTTCCCCATGGATACGCTGTGCGCTGGCTGGCACTCTAACTTTGGCCTGACATGCAGAATCCCATATAAAGTTCGGGGCAAGATGAAAAGGAACAACACTGCGCTGTGGAGGGGGCCATTGTGTTGCAACCGAGCATCCCTGCCACAAACCATCCAGCTCCAATCTGCTGTCTGGGGGCTGCAGATGCAGGGATGCTAAAAGCTCAATGTCTATAGGAGTGATATGTATGGATGTTGGGACACACGAGGAGAGGACACTTACCTGCTGCGATTTTAGGGGAAGTAAGCTTCTTAGTCTGCCCACAAGGCAGGTTTGCCCATGTTTATTTGTCTCCTTTTTACAGAGAAAAACAATAAAGTAGACCTGTAGTTGGGCGGAGTGGCCTGGTCCCACTGGCTGAGCCCAGAGTCACAGAGGAGACTGTATTATTTCAGATGCTGGTGTGCAGTCCACCTTCTTCCCCTCCAAACTGTTGGAGACCACGAGGGGCTTTAGCTACCTGAGAAGGTTGTCCGACCCCGATCTCCGAAGACTAACTTTAGGTATGCCCATCGCCCTCATGGTAGCCCATATTTTGGCAAGAAATCAGTGTGGCCAACCCTATCCATTTGTAATTGCTCCTAAGTCCTCTATCGGGGACGTCATCAATGATGGCAATGACCTTGGGAAGGTCTGCCCCCGTGCTTCCTTGCCTAGGGTTTCCAGGCTCTAGGGGTCCATCAAAAGTGATGAGTTGTTTTCAGAGTTTCAAGAAAGCTAAATACCAAAAAAAAAAAAGCTTACGCATTTGGTAATAAGACAGCACATGTTGGCTAACGAATAGGTTTCTTTGGCTATGGCTAGAATGATATTAACTCAGAATGTAATGATGCTACTACATCCTGTTCATAAGTATTAACTGCTACCAATGGCATCTTAGGACTGGCTGGGACTTTTTAAAGGCATCAGATTTGGTTGTTGGGACCACATGCTGTTTCTTCTCTCCCAGTGCACATCCTACCCTCTGTTTCTGAGAGGTGCAATATCTGCTTTGCCCCTGAATTCAGAGCTCGTGGCTTCTGTTATCTTTCCCAAGCTTGGGTTCTCTGTTTACCAACCTACACATGGATGAGAAACCAGGCAGAGTAAAGGATAAAAACTTGCCTGGTCTCCTCACTTGTCTTCTCCAAAGGTCGTATCAGCAGGGAGGGTTGGTGGGGAACTCAACAGTTTTTCCTCCAGGGGCCTCAGTGGGGGTCCTGGATTCATACCGAGTCCTCTTGCTGAGGAGTTCAGCGTGAGAGAACAAGTTATGGGGCCATTCAGGAGCCCCAGTGCCCAAAGAGATTATATACATTTATTGAATGTAGAATTACAGTCAAAACTGAACTACCTATCACAGAAAGAGTGCTAAAAGGGGACTTTCTGGTGAGGTTGGAAACCACTGCCTCACCCTGCCAAGGCTCCACCTCCTGTCCTGCAATCAGGAGATTTCTCCGACCCCTTGGGAGGGGGATCTCTCAGCCCCAAGACCTCATGTGTCACTGCAACATGCTGCGAGTTTGAAGATGGTAAAGAATCAGGACCAAAATTAGAAAGCTGCAAACTTAGAAGGAGTCTTGGTTCATCTGGAAGAGATCAAATCCCAGGAGACAAGTTCTTTTATATATTGTACGAGTAATGTATTAAGAAATTGCTCCTGGGGATGCCCATTGGGTAGTTGAATGGGAAGAAGACAAGCAAGGACACTTGGACAAAAGTCTAGTGGGGGAAGGATTCAGCCTGATTCTGCAGGGACCCTCTGGACTGGACCTTCTGCCTGTGAGTGGCCACAACTCCAGGCAAATGGCCTGGACGTTATGATTCCCACACCATAGTCACAGGTTAAGGGCCTTTGGGGGTGGAGAGGGGCCCATGGACAGCCCTCCCAGCTCCTTTGCTCTTTGTTGGAGCAGGGAAAGTGACTCCAATAGCTGAAGACAAGCCACCAAAGGTGACTTGCAGGTATAGGAGATAGAAATCCCACCCTCCAAAAGTAGGGGATGAGCAGAGAAATGGTAAAAAGGGATCCCAGGGAAACATCTGGGACCGTTGACCTTGTCTGCTAAAACCCAGCATCCCTTCCCAGGTTCTTCTCTTCTGCTTGACTTCTCTGGCCTGGCCAGGCCCTGTGTCTCTGGTTTGTAACTGGCCACTCAGACTCTGACTTTTAGATCCTATGTTTCTGCCTCCTCAGTTAGGGGCCATTATCTGTCCTACAAGGACCCCTCTTGCTGAGGCAGAGGGCAAGAGGCTGGCGTGGAGCCCAGCCTCGTGCTTGCCTTGCCCTTACCACCTCCACGCTTAATCTTGCTGTAGAGACCAGCAAGGAATGCCCCGGTTCTCTCTACACAGTGTGTCTTGCACATACTGAATCATTGAGTACTAGCTGCCACTTACGATTGTTCTTACCACCGCTCCTTTTCATTGTCCAGTTTATAGGATTTTTCATCCATATGCATGAGTTTATTTATTGTCTAGATTTAACAGATGAAATGGTACAAAATAATATAGTCACGATTTATGTGTGTGTGTTTTTGTCAAGTGGAGAAATTCATCTTTGAATATTACTTGGCTATAGAAAAGAATGAAATCTTACGTGACTGCATGGATGGAACTGGAGGGTATTATGTTCAGTGAAATAAGACAGTCAGAGAAAGACAAATACCACATCATTTTATTTGTATGTGGAATCTAATAGAAAAAATAAATGAACAAACAAAAATGAAGCAGAATCACAGATACAGACAGCAGACTGGTGGTTGCCAGGGGAAAGGGGGTTGGGGGGTTGGGTAAAAAAGGTGAAGTGATTAAGAAATACAAATTAGTAGTTACAAAATAGTCACAGGGAGATAAAGTACAGCATAGGGAATATAGTCAATAATATTGTAATAACTATGTATGGTGCTGGGTGGGTACTAGAAATATTGGGGGGAACACTTTGTAAAATATGTGACTGCCTAACCACTACGCTATTCACCTGAAACTAATATAAAATAATATTGAATGTCAATTGTAAATGAAAAATTTTAAAAAAATCCATTTTCTTTAAAGAACATACATCAGTGCTATCCGTTCTAGGGCTGTTAATGTTGAAAATAACAATAAATTATAATGATAATAATAATAACAGTAGTAGTTAGTGTTTTTCATGCCATGCACTCTGCCTCACATGCGTTACATTGTCATCATTCTTGTCATTCCCATTTGCCAAGGAGAAAATCAAAGCATAGAAGGGTCAGGTAACTGGATGATAACCACAGAGCTGCTAAAGCATGGCAAATATATTTGAAGGCAGGTCTGACAGCCTCTTGAGTTCATCTCTTACTCATTCACATTGCGGTCTGCTGATGGTTGCCAATGCAGACCTTTGGAAATGCCTAGAAGTGTGCTAAAACAAAGGCAGCACAATTATGGACTCACCACTTCAGAAACCAGTGGGAAGGTGCCTGAGAGACACTCAAGAATAACAGTAAAGGGGACAGAGGCCTGGTCCTCTCCCCCTGAGTGACGATAATCTGGCCTGATTATTAGGCCGGTGATAGTTACATGTCTAACCCTAATAGACTACTGAACAATTGATGAAAACTCCATGAGTACACGAATACAATACTAGCTTAGCTTCAACCCATGTTCTTATTGATTCTCCCCCAATTTTATACAATATATATGCATTTTTCCTTAGCTTCCAAGGGAAGTTAGAAAGGAAACGAGAGGAATAAAGGGAACTAGGAAGCTGGCTGACGGACTTTGCACTTTTTCTCTCACATTCTCAGTGCACACATACATAGGAATGATAAGAATTCCCACACTGGTATCTCTACTCATAAGGTCACAGTGTTCGTCAAATTTGGCCTTCTGGTTATAAACAAAAGGGCATGGCCTAGAATTGGATGAAGATGATACTGTAGAGAAATTAAAGAACACTTTGTGAATTTCAAGTTTTATTTTGTAAAGCGATGACACAGAAAGATAATCTGAGTTGTTTGAAAAGAGCTTATTTTAAATCTAAAAATAACGGCTTTCTACTAAAAATGGAGAGTTAGTGGGAAATAGAAATAGTTTACTGTAGGTAATTTATAAAGCAAGATATTTCTAGGGATTAAAACTGTCTATCTGGGTTTGAATTATTTAATTACTTAAAAACTTGAATGAGCATAAGGCAGTTAATTTGTTGGTTTTTTGGATGACTTCTGTGTCATCATGTCCTCTCTAAGGAGCTCTGGTGGCTTTATCTGGGGTGGCCCCGGTTGTGCTGGAGCCTGCAATAGCACTTAGTCCCTCTTCCTCCCGACAGGCCCCTCCTCACGGTCCTTCACAATGGTTTCCTTTGAGCCCAAAGAGCCTCGTCTTGAAGGCCTCTGTCTAATGTCTCTAAGGAAAATGCCGAAATCCCTTGGAATGGAGCAGAACTTGAAGGGGAGACGTCATTATCCCAGAGCTGACTGTAGATTGTGCTGGTTAGTCTGTAAAGCACTGAGGTCTGGGGAGTGTAGCGTGATGCTTCAGGCAGGCTGGTCTCTGTGGCCCTTGTCAGAGTGTCAGCTCTCCGTGGCACCAACACTGAGCTTCTCCGGGCAGTCTTCTGCTCTCTCTAACCCAAATGGATGCCCCAGAAGACCAGTCTCCTCGTAGGTGTTGAATAACCTCGTAGGTGTGTGCAAAGGGCCTCGACTTGAATCTTGAGGATCTGAGTTCAAATTCCAGCTTTGCCTCTTTCTTGCTGTTTTATCTGAAATAGGGCCAGTCACTACAGCTGCCTGAGTGAGTCTCTGTTGCGTTAAATGGGCCTCGTCGTTTCTACCGAACAGGTTTGACAGAACAGCGCAGTGCTGGCACGGCCTCCGTGTGGCCAAGGTGCAGCGGGCGTTCTCCCAGCCCTGGCTGCCTGCTGCTGCTTACTCAGCACCAGCCATATTTGAAAGATCTGCCATCATTTCTATCTACTTTTTTCTAAATTAAATTTATTGGGGTGGCATTGGTTGATAAAATTAAATATATTTCAAAGTGTACAATTCTGTGATGCATCACCTGTATATTGCATTGTGTGCCCACCACCCAAAGTCAAATCACCTTCTGTCACTACCTATTTGACCTCCTTTACCCTGGCCCCCCCTTCCTTCTGGTAACCACTATACTGTTGTCTGTGGCTGTACGTTTTTATTTGTTTGTTTGTTTGTTGCTTTTAGTTTTATATCCCACATATGAGTGAAATCATATGGTTCTTGACTTTTTCTGTCTGACTTACTTTGTTTAGCATGCTATTCTCAAGATCTACCCATGGCATACCACCTCACAGCTGTTAGAATGGTTTTTATCAACAAGAAAAGTAATAACAAATGTTGGAGAGACTGTGGAGAAAAAGGTATCCTCATTCACTGCTGGTGGGAGTGTAAACTGGTGCTGCCACTATGGAAAACAGTATGGAGGCTCCTCAAAAAATTAAGAATAGAGTTACCATGTGATCCGCCAATCTCTCTTCTGGGTATCTACTCGAAAAATTTGAAAACATTTATTCGCAAAGACATACTCGTATGCACCCTATGTTCATTGTAGCACTATGTATGGTGGCCAAGATGTGGACAGAACTGAAGTGTCCTTCACTAGATGATTGGAAGAAGAAGATGTAGAACATATATACAATGGAATATTACTCAGCCATAAGAAAGGATGAAATACTGCCATTTGCTCTTGAATCTATCTGCTCTTTGAGAATTCCAGCCAGCCTGAAGACCTGTTCCATGGATGTCTCTCCCCTACCAATTTTGTAGGGGAGAATTCTAGCCATGCCTCATACCACCCTGTATTAAGTAGGTCTCCATTACAGTATTCTGGCTGTTTTCTACATACCATTAGCCACATCTTTCATTTTATTTGTTTACTTCTTCTCATTCGTCCTCCCCACTTCATTGTGAACTTCACAAGAGTGTGAACACAGTTGGGTTAGTCACACTATTCCCTGACACCTAGCGTAGTACCTGACTGCTCAGTAAATAATTTGTAGGGTGAATGAATGAAAAATAATATATCCCCAAGATTCAGACAATAGGCAGATTGGGTGAGATACCCTCCTTGCTGGCCTGGGAAAAGCTCAAGGTCAGAGTCATGTCCCTGGAAGGTCCACCAGTGAAGCTTCATTCTTGGCTACCCTAGGGTACATTGTCACACTATTTTTACTACATACAGCCTTGGACTCCCCACCTCTACTTTCACACAAACAAGAATAACTTCATTTATGCTACTGTTATTTTGAATTTTTTGCTATATGCAGCCAGATCTGATTTAATTGATACACCAGGGAATTTATATTCAAGGGCAGCTCCACTGGGCTAGAGGTTGATTTGGAATAGCAAATAAAGTAATGAGGGGCCTGTGTGTGGTTGTGTGAGGGGAAGGTTTCACCAGAAGCCTGGGTGCAATGGTACAAGAAGGAGTCTCTTTACCCCAGTGACAGATACAACACTAGGAAGACTCGGCCACACTGCACATTAAGCCAAGCCCACTTTGCTTGGTATGGACTCCAGTATCCATGTGTTTTAAATTATTCTCTAATTGCTTAAGTGTTTGTGGTGTCTTTGCTTTTAACTTGGGGGCCTGAGAGTAGAAGGAGGGAATCTCACTCTTTCTTATGCCTACCCCCAGAAGGGAGATCCTCACAGAAGCTCCCCTTACTAGGCTTAGTGAGAGACTGGTTGGTTAGAAGGCCAAGACCCCTAGGTGTGAGAAATGAAGTGACCACTGGGCTTCCCTTCTAATCCCCCAGAGCCCAAACCCCAGTTTGGTGTTGTATTGGGAAATATGACTGTTTTTGCTTTTGTGGCAAGGCTAACATGTACCTAATTAGTCTGTTTGTCTTAAATCCACCCACTCTTTAAAAGAAAAAAAAAATAGCTGGAGCTTAAAATAGTTCAGTTTTATAGGTGGGAGCCATTGCCAGAGCTTTAGTAAATATTGAAAACCTCTTGTTGGTCTTTGCTGGTTCCGCTTCTGGGGCAAAAAGCTGCAGGGACCTGGCTGACACTCTCTGCTGGGATCATGGGTTGGCTCTCACAGCTACAAGGACATACATCTCACGGCAGTTAGGAATTACCACACAGAGACTGTTGGAGATGAGAGAAACCAGAGCACCATGGAGATCGGTTCTACTGTTTCACATCTGAGATAACAGGTCCAGAGATGAGGAAGGACTTGCCCAAGGTCTCACAGCTTGTCATGGCAGAGCTTTAACTTGAACACATCCTAGCTTCACTCCTCTCCCTTATACTTCAAGTCAGAGGCATACACAGTCCAACCTCCATGTTTAATTGGCCTCATCCATGAGCCTCACCCATGATCTCTAACTACCTAAATCAGTGACTTCTTAATTCTGTTCATCTGCAAGAAAAGCAAACCACTTGTTGAGTCCTCAGCCTATGCCTCGACCCTGTGCTTCACACATGGAGCTCATTTGATCCTTGTAAGTGACTTGCCCAAACTCATACAGATTGAAAGTGATGGGGCTTAGATTTGGGTCTAGGTGTTCTTGCAGGTATCAGGATTGTCTAGCTCCAGAGTACCCAGTCTTAACCACCGTACTAGATGGACTTCTAGGCTTTTAACATCTTAACGTTTCTGTTCAAGAAATCTAGTGCTACTCACCGAACACCAACAGACCACGTCCCGGGAGCAATTTTTCTGTGATGATGATGGAATCAATGGATCTAGTTGTACGCTCTGGTCTGTTCTACTTTGTGGACACATTTGTGGCCCGTGTTGAAAGAACGTATCTTGCATGATTTCTCAACTCATGCTTGCACAGTTTTGAATGGGACCCAGAATGAGAGAGGGTGCCTCAACAGATCCAAGCTGCTATGGAAGCTGCTTTGCCATGTGGGCTGTCTGACCCAGCACATGCGGTGGTGCATGAAGTGTCTGTGGCAGACTAAGATGTGTGTGTGAAACCCTTTGCAGGCCCTAGTCAGTGAATCACAGCAAAGACCATCAGCATTTTGAGCAGATATGCCATCCTATACTAATAACTATTTTCCTTTGAGAAACAGCTTTGACTTGCTCCCAGGCCTTAGTAGAAGCTAAATACATGTGACCATAGGCCACCAAGTTACCATGTGACTTGAGCAGCCCCATTATGAACTAGGTGTCAGGTATCTGAAACATTAAAATATAAAATTAGCCCTGGCTGGTGTGGCTTAGTGGATTTAGTGACGGCCTGTGAACCAAAGGGTTGCTGGATCGATTCCCAGTCAGGGCACATGTTTGGATTGAGGGCCAGGTCCCCAGTAGGGGGCACATGAGAGGCAACCACACATTGGTGTTTTTCTCTCTCTCTCCTTCCCTTCCCCTCTCTCTAAAAACAAATCAGTAAAATCTTTTTAAAATATTTTAAACATCATTTAAAAAATGATGATAGCATGCCTCACTCCATCATCAAATAAAAGTGATGTACATAAAATTGGGCTCAAACAAGCCCTAAAGTAGTGGTCCCAACCTTTTTGGCACCAGAGACTGGTTTTGTGAAAGATAATTTTTCCACGGACCAAAAGGTGGGTGATGGTTTCAGGATGATTCCAGTGCATTACATTCAAGCTCACCTCTGCTGTGTGGCCTGGTTCCTAACAGGCCCAGACTGGTACTGGTCTGTGGCCCGAGGTTGGGGATTCCTGCTCTAAAGCACAAGTAAATTCCATGAACAGTTAGTCCAAATGTCATGGCCCATACTCATGGACACTCTTCCATGGCCCATGTTCAGAAGAGATCCACATTTGGTTTAATCCTCTGCTGTCACTGTCTTGAAATCCTTAATTTTTGAGCAAGGGGCCCTTGATTTTCATTTTTCTCTGGGCTCCACAAGTTGTATATCCAGTTCTGTCTCTGCCACATTGCTTAACCTGCATCTATGGCTGCATGTAAGTTTCGTATGACTAGGTGACTTAAGAAAAAAAGGTTCAGACATGATTTACATGATTATCTGTGAGATATTAACACTACCTGAAATGGATGGCTATAAAACCATAGCCCCTCTCCACAGTGTCCGTGAAGGACAATGGTGAATGAACATCCTTCCAGTGAATGACATTGGTGGTCTTGCTAGGAAGAAGAGATGGCCAAATGTTGGGATCTGCACTGATTCATGCACAGTAGCTAATGGTTTGACTGGGTGGTCAAGGACTTGGAAAATTGGTAACAAGGAGTTCTGGGGAAGCGGTATATGAATAGATTTCTCTGAATGGGCATATAATATAAGGATATTTGTATCTTTGCTCAACAAAGAGTGATATCAGCAGAAGAGGAGCTTAATAATTTGGTAGACAAGATGACTCATTCTGGATATCAGACAGCCTCTCTCCCTAGCCACCTTTCCTTGACCAACTGGCTTGTGAACAAAGTGGCTATGGTGACAGGAATGGAGGTTGCGCATGGGCTCCTGCATGGGCTCCCACATGGGCAACATAGACTTCCACTCGCCAAGGCGGATCTCGCTACAGCCACTGCTGAGTGCCCCATATGTTAATAACAGAGATCAACAGTGAGCCCCCGATAGTACACCATTTTGGGGGAGGAGTGAGGAATCAGCCAGCCACCTGGTGGAAGGTTGATTATAGTAGGCTGCTTTCAGATACTTTCTTTGAATATAGATTTGCCCGCTCACAATGCTTCTGCCAAAATCACTCTATGTGGATGTACAGAATGCCTTATTCAGCCTCATGGTATTCAATACAGTATTGCTTCTGACCACAGAACTTGTTTTACATCCAATGAAGTATAGTAATGAGCTCATGCTCATGAATTTTTCCTGATCTTATCATGTTTTTCATCACTCTGAAGCAGCTGACCTGCTAAAATTGTGGACTGGCCTTTTGAAGATATGGTCATAATACCAGTTGTGTGGCAATACCTTTCAGAGCTGGGGCAATGTCTTACAGAATGAGGCATGTGCTCTTAATCAGTGATGAAGATATGGTGCTCCTTCCCTCACAATCAGGATTCATGGGCTCTCAAATCAAGAAGTGGAAATGGGAGCGGCTTCTCTCACTATTTCCACTAGTGTCCCTGTATTTTGGGATCTTCTTGTCTAAAGAGCATAGTTTTCAAAGGAGAAATACATCCACCTCAGCAATGATTCCATTAAACTGGAAGTTGGAGCTTCTTCCTGACCTCTCTGGGTTCTTTGTGCTAGGGAATCAATAAATAAAGGAGGGACTACTGTATCAGTGTAGGTGATTTTATCAAGGGAAAATTGCTCACTGTTATACAATGAGGGTAAGGAGAAATATTCTAGTATATCTGGAATTCAGGAGATTCCCCGCAGCATCTGTTAGTTCTCCAATGCCCAGTGATAAAAATCAAAGATAAACCACAGCAATCCAGAGCAGGCTGGCCTGCTAGCAGTCCAAGCCCTTGAGGGACAAAAGTTGGGTCATCTCCATCAGGTAAGAAATCATAATCACCTAAAGATGCTTATTGAGGGCAAAGGGAATAGTAGAAGAAGGTAATAAGAATAAGGGTAAGCTACAACCATATGACCAGTTGCAGAAATGAGGACTATAATAGTTATGATTATTTCTTCCTTACTTTGCTAGGACCATATTAACTGATTTTTCTTCTTTTCCTTTGCAATTTCTTTACCATCAAAAATAAGATGTGTTAGTACTAGTGAACTTTATATCTTAGCAGTTAATTTACAAGATATCACCAGATGAGTATGACTCAGTTGGAAGAGGAATGAACATTGCCCAAAGATGGACAAAAGAATTTTGTTTTCTCTTTTACCGAGTAGATTACTGTTTTTGGTGGTACACGAGATCGTTGCATCACGTGAGGCAAGGCGTGATCTTGCTGCTGTGTCTTTTTTTGGATGTTAAATATGACTAAAAGAAATATGTGTGATGTCAAGTTTTCATGGATGGGCTGTGATACATTGTATTCTATCCACTTAGCTATGATGCAACTGCTTCCAGAATTCTCTTCTCTGCCTTGTTCAGGTCAAGGATGGCCACAAGAGATGAATTCATAAGATTTAAAAGGCAGAAGTGAAGCTATATAGCCACTTTGCTATGCTCAGAAGGTTGTTGTATGGCAGGCACTGTTGAAACTCATGCATGTTGTGATTGATCTGCTGATTCATGCTATCGATAAGGGATGGACGCTGGGCACAGTCTACCAGCTCCCACCAGATATCCTTCCTTCTCTGAATCCTGGACCAGGTATATGTGAAGCTGTGTGGCAAAGGTACCAGCTAATTGTGCAGACCACTAGTGTCAACAGCAGCAGTGATGAGAGAGAGACATAATCTGGTCTGCCCTTCCAGGTTCCAGCTAAATCTTAGTCTCCCCAGTTCCCGTCCATCTTCCCTTCATGACTTCCAGCTCTGGTGACTTAGGGCTTGACATGAGATACAGAAGTGACAGTCTTAGACAAACTGCGGTACCAGCCTCAATGCTAGGTCTCACCCTTGATAAATCCCTTATTCTCTATCACTCTTATCACCCATAGTGGCTCATCTTCCTTGAATGAGCCCTGACTGATACATCTGAACTGATACATGCTCTCTCTAAGTTCTTTCTTCTTCATTACTCCACTTAATTCTTATAGTAACCCCTTGAGGTAGATATTACTATTGTTAATTTGAAGATGATTCATTTGAAATCAGATAGGTTAAGGGACATTCCCAAAGTCACCCAACTATTAAATAGCCAAAACAGGACTCAAAGCCAAGACTAAATGATTCTGAGTTCAAAATTCTTCTGCTCCCCAAACACTTTGACTCTACACTTTGTTATATTTCTGAATTTGTCTTTGTTGTTCTGTTTCTTATCTTGGTGTCAGCTGACACTAAGAAATTAGTTGTAATTGGGGGGTGATTATGAAATCAACTTGACCTTTGTCTCCTGCTACCCTTTTCTCTGCTACTAGATAAAATCTCAGGCCCTAAGAGTTTTATGTTCATTAGTGGGCAATACAAAGTTCTACACACATATTAGGTTGTAAAATGCAGAGTAGGTTCAAATCCTGTATGTTAATTAGCACTTCAATTTATCACTATTTTAGCACTATATTTAGAGTAATACTCCCTTCTTCTCTGACCCTCATACTCCTCTTCAGCTAAATTGGCTGCAGTCTAACTGCCTGCCTTTGGGGAAAGGATGTGGTTAGCATCCTTCTCTCTTCCTGGCCTCACTGTTCCCAGCTCTCATCCTCGCCCCAGATTTGAAGTTGGGAGAAAGGAAAGAGGCAAGAAAGTTATTTTGTTTTTCTAAACAGTTTTGCAAACCATAATTTATATCCACAAAATTCACTAGATGTAAGTGTGTAATTCAATAATTTTAGTAGATTTAAGGAGTTGTGCAATCATCATAAATGTAACTCTTTTAGAACACTTCCATTAACCCAAAAAAGTTCTCTTGAGCCCATTTGCAGTTAGTGCCCATTCCTCCCCTAGAGCAAGGCAACCACCGATCTGTTTTCTGTCTTTATAAATTTGCCTTTTCTGGATACTTCCTATAAATGGAATACTATACTATGTCTGTTTTGTGTCTGGATTCTTTTACTTAACATAAAGTTTTTGGTGTTTATTCATATTGTGGCATGAATCAGAAATCTGCTCCTTTTTATTGCTAAATACTATTCTATCATACAGCTCTATAATGTTTCATTTATCCATTCACCAGGTGATGAATGTCTGCATTGTTTCCAGTGTTTGGTTATTATGAAGAATGTTGTTATAAAAGCTCACATACATGTCTTTCTGTGGATACATATTTTTATTTCTCTTGGGCTTGTTCCTAGAAAAGGAATTTCTGCATCTAATGGTGTGCTTATACCTAATTTTTAAAGAAACACCCAAACTGTTTTCCAAAGGAGCCGTCGCATTTTACAATCCCATCAGCAATATATCCTCACCAATGATAATTGTTGTCTGTCTTTTTGATTCTGGCCACCTATTCTAGTAGATGCATAGAGGCATCTATTTCATTAGTTCTTATTTCCCTAATGACTAACAATGTTGAGTATTTCTTTATGTATATTCAAATCTTTCACTCGTTTTCATCGACAAGTGAAAAAAACATTGTATGTATATACAGGGTCTAGCACAAACAAAGCCCCCTTTTTAATTACAAAATCTTTTATTACAAAATGATAAGCATGTAATTCTGTAACAGAACAATATCACACTCAAGCACACTGTATGACATTTTAGGTGAAATGTTCAAATTAAAAATATAAATTATTACACTCATATGTAACCCTATCAATCACACTCATCCAGGCATTACTTCTGCCAGACCTGTACAGTGAAATATTACTCAGCCATAAAAAGAATGAGATCTTACTATTTGTGACAGCATGGATGGACCTAGAGGGTATTATGCTAAGTGAAATAAGCCAGATAGAGAAAGACAAATACCATATGATGTCACTTATATGTGGAATCTAACGAACAAGGTCAATGAGCGAACGAAGTAGAAACAGAGTTACAGATACAGAGAAGAAACTGATGGAGGCTAGAGGGAAGGGGCACTGGTAGATGGCACGTCAAAAGGTGAAGGGATTAAGAAGTACTAGTTGGTAGTTACAAAACAGTCATGGGCTGTGCGGGTCAGCTCAGGGAATATAGTAAATAACATTGTAGTAACTACCTATGGTGGCAGGTGGGTTCTGGAGTTATTAATAGGGACACTTTGTAATCTATGTGAATGTAATCTCTCTGCTGTGCACCTGAAGCTAAAACAAAAATGCAAGTTGTAATTGAAAAATAAAATTAAAAAAAATCCTTTGCTGACTTTTCATTGAATTGTCTTATTCATTAGTGAGAATTCTTTGAAGTTTGAATATGAGTCCTTTATCGAATATATGATTTGCAAATATTTCCCCATATATGGCTTGTCTTTTTATTTTCTTTTCATTTCCAAAGTATCTTTTGATGCAAAACTTTAAAATTTTGACAAAGCCAGTTTGTCACTTTTTTCTTTTATGAATTGTGCTGTTAGTGTCATGCCTAAGAACTCTTGGATTGACCCAAGTTAATCTATTTTTATTATAAGAAATTTTATAGTTTTAACACCATTTGTTGAAAAATCTATCCTTTCTGTATTGAATTAACGAAAATAAATTGTACAGAAATTAAAGGTTCTATTTCTGCACTTTCAATTCTGTCCAGTTGACCTATAATATATTTTATATATAGATTCTATATGCCCATTCTTATGCCAACACCACACTGTCTTGATTATTGTAGCTTTATAGTAAATTTTGAAATTGGTAGTATAAATCCTCCAGCTTTGTTCTTCATTTTCATTTGTTTGTTATTCTAGTTCCTTTGCATTTCTGTGTAAATTTTAATATAACCTTGCCAACTTCTTTCTTTGCAAAAACAAATGAGCAAACAAACAAATGCCATCTTAACAATATTGAGTTTTCCAATCAAAGAACATTCAAAAGGATGATGTTTAATTTCCAAATATTTGGGAATTTCACAGATTTTTTGTTGTTGTTTTATAAGTTAATTCCTTTGTGGTCAGATGTCCTACTTTGTATGATTTCAATTCTCTTCAATTTATTTAAACTTGTTTTATGATTCAGTATCTAGTGTGTTAAGGAATGTTTTACGTGTGCTAGATTAGAAAGTATTAGAGACAAGGGAGATATTTCCTAATGATAAAATGGTTACTCATTCGCTAGAGAATACATATGATTTTAAAGCACACTTGAAATATTCTTCAGGAAAGATAATATAGTAGGCCATAAAACAAATCTTAATAAATTTTAAAAGGCTGAAATCATACAAAGTATGGTGTCTGGCCACAAAAGAATTAACTATAGTGTCAGAAAAAAATAGACTTGCAGACATACACTCACACACACACAATGTTCGTTACGTCAAGGTGGTTGATAGAGTTATTCTCTCTTATGTCCTTGCTGATTTACTCTCTAGTGATTTAATAAATTATCAAGAGTAGGACATTAAAATCTCCAATGCTTATTATTAAATTTTGCATTTCTCCATTCAGTTCTGTCATTTTTTTCTTTATGAATTTTCAGGCTCTGTTATTTGTTATATTTTCCTGATGTATTGACAATTTTATTATTACGAAATATTTTTCTTTGTCTCTGATATTTCTGGCTTTGAAATCTGTGTTGTCTGGTATTAGCATAGCCACTCCAGTTCTCTTAGAGATGCTGTTTGCACAATATTTATACTCTTGTACTTTTTCCAAACTTTTACTTTTAACCTGTTTGTGTTTTTAAATAATACAGTAATTTTCTTGCAGACAACATGTAATTGATTCTGGCTTTTTAAATTCAGTCTGATAATCTCTGCTTTTTGATTGGATTGTTAGGCCATTTACATTTAATGTGTTTATGGTTGAATTTGCATTTACTACTTTGCTATTTTTTCTTAATGTTTTCTGCTCTTCTTTGACTGCTTTTTGTATGTTAAATATTTTTTTTAACCTGAGGATATATTCACTAATTTAAAAGAGAGAGAGAGAAAGGAGTGGGGAGAGAGAGACAGACAGACAGACATTGATGCAAGAGAAACATTGATTGGTTGCTTCCCAAGTGTGCCCTGGATGGGAATGGCACCGACAGCCCTGTGGCACAGGGCTCGATGCCCGGGCCAACTGAGCCACCTGGCCAGCGCTAAATACATTTTTAAGAAGTATAATTTTGCTTATTTTAACCATGTTTGAAGGTTATTTTGCTGAAACCTTTGGAGAATGGTTTGCTGGATTTAGAATTGTTGGTTAAGAATGTTTTTCTTTCAGATCTTTGAATACGCCATTCTACTGTCTTCTGGCCACCACTGTTTCCGACAAGAAGCCAGTCATTTGCATATTGATACTTCCTGTCTGTAACTAGTCTCTTTCTTCCCCTTCTTCCAAGATTCCTCTTTGTCTTAGAGTTAGTTAGACTTTATGTCTAGGTGTGAATTTCTTTCTGTTTATTCCACCTAGAATTTTTTGTGCCTCTTGGGTGAATAGATTAAAGGTTTTTATCAGATTTTGGAAATGTTATGCCGTTATATCTTTAAATGTTTTTTTCTGTTTTTTTATCTCTTCTTCCCTGGGACTCCCATTTTACAAGTATGGGCACAGTCGATGTTGTTCTACAGGTCTCTGAGGAGATGTTCATTTGTCTTCATTTTGTTTCCTCTCTCTTCTTCAGCTTGGTAATTTCTATCGATTTACACTCAAGTTCACTGATTCTTCTTCCATCTTGCATCTGATACTGAGCTCCTCTAGTGAACCTTTCATTTCAGTTGTATTTTTCAACATCAGAATTTTTATTTGGTTCTTTTAAAAAATAAATTTCTGTGTCCTAATTGAGAATCTCTATTTGTTCATTCATTTATGTCACTCTTTTCTTTAATTATTTAAACCTTGTTTTCTTCAGTTCTTTAAACTATTTTTTTTCGTTTTGGGAGATTAACTTTTTAAATTCATTTTATTGACTTTATTGGGTTGACATTGGTAAAGATATTCGTAGTAGTTGCTTTTAAGTCTTTGCTTGCTGACTCCAGCATTTGAGATTGAGATGAGCTGACTCAAACAGTGTCCACTGGCTGCTTTTTACATTGCCCATGAGTTATACTTTATGGTTAGTTTGTCTGTCTTATCACTTTTTTGTTGAAAACAGGACATTCTGGATAATCTTTTGGAACAACTCTGGATTCTAATTCCCTGCCCACCCCACTAAGATTATTGCTGCTGTTTAAATTGTTTGTTTTGTAACTTACCATGGCTAAATCTGTGAAACCTGCAGGATATGGATATTGATGTCTCAGCTCAGCTCTGTTTTGAGTATTCCTACTTTTATTAATAAGCTTGGCCCTTTTAAATTCACCATTGTGCTTTTATAGTGTAGTGATCAGTCAATGATTTCATACAGCCTCAAGTTAGAACAGCAAAGATTCCTGCTATTCTTACCTTAAATTCATCAACTTTTTCTTTAGGTATAAACACTCTGACATTGTTATATGACTTTGTTTGTTTTCCAGAATGCTGAAATGTTTTTTTTTTCAATTTTACCAAGATTTTTCATTGTTTTGGAGGTAGAAGTTTTATGGATCTCCTTACTCAGCTATTGTTGAAAGTCCTTTCTTCCACAGAGAAAGTTTTGCTTGACCAGTACAGTTGTAAAGTGGGTTTGCATACATCAGACTCTCTTTTCTGAGTCCTTTTGTAAGTTCTTCAGAGAATGTTCAGTTGGGCCCCTCCAAATGTGACTTCCCAGATATGGGCTGTGCATTCTCTTCCTTCAGCTGCTTCTCCCCAACTGAGTCTGGTTTTCCAGTGGCGACTCCACACCAACTCCCACACACTCTTCTCAGTATCATGGTCCCATGATTCTTCAGGTAGTCCTCTTTGATACAATCTAAAATCACTGCTGGCTCACTTTCTTTCCCATGTGGCCCACATATGGCCCTAGGAAACATGGATTAATCCCTGTCCTAGCAAGCTCAGGGAGTGCCAGCCTTCTCAATAAAGCAACTACTCTCCTTTGATCCACCACAAAATTAATTCACCATCTGTCTCTTGCCCTCTTGATTTCTAGGCTGGAGTCTGGCACTATCCACATTCCCAGCTTTGGGGAGAATTTAGTGAGGTCCTTGAGTCACACCCTCAAGCTGTTCTTACTGTGTGCATGAGAAGAAGGAATTTTGCTGCAGGTCTCTCAAAGAAATCCTCCTCATAACATTCTTTCTCAACTTCCACACTTTTAATTCTTTTTATAGAATGGGATTTTTTAGAGGCATGAAAGCAGTTCCCAGATATTTCCTTTTGAAAATCTGCTTCTCACTCTGAAACATTATTTTAGAATTTCTTATCTATTGTATCTTGCTGCCTCATTAAAAATTCCAATTCAGCATCCCATTACACTTGTGTTTATTTTTAGAGACTTCTTTGGTCCCCTTTAGACTAAACAATGTTTCTTAAAATTATGGGATGTTCATAGATGTTATGTGAAAAATGGGTTCTGTGAGGAAATAACTGTGCTAAGCAAAGTTAGGCAAATCTTTTTTGCTGTGAGCCTTCTCAGAACCTTTACTACACTAATATGCACTGTGAAGTTCCAAGGGGTGTGTGTGTGTGTGTGTGTGTGTGTGTGTAGAATACACAGCTTTTATCAAACTCATTTGACCATGAAGGACACTCTCCTTACCTTTTGGACAAGCCTTTTCAAGAGATTAGCATTCTACAGAACACATTTTGGAAATATTGGCCAGAAAGTACCTATGGAAAGAGAAGGTATTTTCCTCCTCATCCAGAGCGCTCCCCTAAGGCAGGCAACATGTTAATGCCTTTTACCTCCTCCTAACCACAGCAATTCTGAAAGTTTCATGCGCTTTTATTTGTTTAACCTGAATGTAGTAGAACTTGATTGCATAGTCCCTACACTGGACTGAGTTCCTTATTGATAGCAATCCCATCTTATTCATCTTTGCATTTCCAGGGCTTACCAGTGTCCAGGACTTAGCAGGAATGAATGAAAAATAGTATTAGAGGAAAGTTGCTTTGCTCTTGCTTCTGTTGCTGATCCTTTAAAAAGAGAGAGAGAGAGAGAGAGAAAAGTACCCCCCCCAAGAAAACCCCCAAACCTCTATGTCACATATGTGCAGCAATCAAACAAGTCCTTTGGGTGTTTATGAAAGTCCCCAGTATATGAAAACCTGTGCTTATTAATATCTGTAGGAGGATTCATTAAGTGTGCAAATGTCCTGTGCTCTTTCCAAGGGCAACGAGGGTGGGTTTTCTCTTTCTTTATATCTATGTGTGTGATTGTGTACACACAGCTAAAGAGACAAGTTGCTGAGAACTTTCCAAAAAAAAATGAATGGGGTAAAACAGATTGTCAAGTTACTGAGTGGTAATTAAGAACAGATTCCTAACATCGCTTTACCATTTTAAATAAATTTTTCTTTAAAAGACAAAACCACCAGATGATGAAATGTGTCATGCTTCTACTGAAGTCCGTTAGTCTTCCACAAGTCCACTCAGCTGCACATACACATGTATGCCAGCCCAGACTCACACACACCTGAAGATTATAAGGAGTCTCAAATTATTTTCAGTGGAGAAAAGTGTGTGTGCGTGCGATTTACTCATCTTTGCCCTCAATGTAGATCAGTTGGGAAGATTTCTTTCTCTCAAACATTTCAAAATAGAATTTCACCCTGAAGCTGACTGGGGCACTTGGCCCTGAACATTATTTTTCAAAGGGTTTTGAGCTACTGGAAATGGGACTATAATGGGAGTTTGTATGCAGTCATGACTGTGCAAGAACTCTGGCTCCAGAAATAACATCAGCAGCTGTGGCTACTAGCGGGCACGTTCTTCCTCAGCCTGGGGACCTTGGGCTCTGATCACATATTGTCAGGGGGAGGGTGGTCAGGAAGGAATTCCACCCTCTTTCCCACCCACTCAAGCACTCTTCACACTGTGTGACATTCCATACCACATCTGGCCAGGTGCATGTCTTAATGCCCCCTCCTGGGTGGGGGAACATACCAGATTAGACACGCACGTGGCCTGTCTTGCTATGGGGGTAGAGGGCTGCCGCCACGATGTCCCAGGATTGTGTGTCTTGTGGTTAAACACTTAGGGTTTTGACGTAGACGAGGCAGCAGAGCCGACCCTCCAAGCTGCTGCAAACAACCTGAGAAACCTTCTCAAAAATGCAGTCCTGAGACTCGGAAGGAGACGGCCTTTATGGGGGCAATTTTCCAATTGCTGCCTATTTGGTGTGGTCATGTCTGAGCCAGGGGAGGTTTCTTTACTCTAGGCAATGATATTTACAGAGAGCTGGATGCCAGGAACCTGGTGAATTGTACACGAAAGTGATGCTCATTCTTGCTATTAACTTAATTAACAGAGGAGCCGTGTGTGTTGGGAGGTGGACATGGGAAAGAGCAAAGAGGGGAAAAGGCATATGAGAAGAACGGCCATCTGTAATTTAATCCTCACTTTGGCACCATGGGGTGGATCCTCCTATTAATCTGCATTATTCAGAGAAGCTGAATGAAGCTCTGGCTCAGCTGTAAGAGCCAAAGCTGAGATTAGAAACCAGGCATTTTGGAGGTTGTGTTCTGAGGCCTCTGTACTATACCACACCACAGTAAGGACCCAAGACATTTTCAAGCATATCATATCCTACTAATAGGTTCCTCCCAGGAAGAATTTGTGGTAGTTCTGGATTTTTTCTCTCTTTAGTCATATCCTTGGAAGTTACTGTCAGATAACAGAGGTTTAGGAGGGCTGCTCTAAGCAATGGAGATCACATCTGCTATTATAAGTGAGAGAAGCAGGATTGGGCCCACAATCAAAACACCTTCTGGGTGAGATGTCTGTATTGAACTGGCTCAAGAACTGAAAGAACCCTTGATACAAAGTTCGGAACATCCCTAAGCAGAGCCTGGGGCCAGCAGGTTGATCCCGACAGGCTAAGTAGTGGGATGAGAGACCTCACAATTCTGAGAGTCCTCTTCCTCCCCAGTCTCAGAAGAACTCACTGAGGCCGAGACTTTCAATCTGTTTTGACTCACTTGACCTTTTCAGCCATCCTTTGGGATGGAACAATCTCTATCCCATGTTATTGATGAGAAACACTATATTAGTCATGGTTCTCCAAAGAAACAGAACCAGCAGGGTATGTGTGTGCGTGTTTGTGTGTGTGTGTGTGTGTGTAGATAGATAGAGATGTATTTCAAAGTATTGGGTCATGCAATTGTGGAGGCTTGGTGAGTCCAAAACCCTAAGGGGTAGGATGGGCTGGTGACCCAGAAGAGTTACGGGTCTTGTCTGAAAACCATCTGCTAGCAGAAGCCTGGAGGTCAGTCTTTGTTCTGTTAAGGTCATCGACTGATTGGATGAGGCCCACCCACAATATAGAGGTTCACCAATTTAAATGTTAATCTCATCCAGAAAACAGCTTCACGGAAACATCCAGAAAAATGTTTGACCAAATATCTGAGCACCATATGAGCCAAGCTAATACATCAAATTAACCATCACAAACACTAAGCTTCAGAAAGTTACCTCCCATGCGGAGGTTGCACAGTGAGAGACGAAGCTGGGAATTTAACACAAGTTCTCTTCATGATCGTCTATAGCCTGTGTTAGTAAAACAGGGAAAATACATTATGCATGGAGAGCCTCATACTGATTAGATGGCATACCATGGGATTCTCATCTATTCCTCAGAAGGTCTTCACTGAGTGCTCCCACGGTCCGTGATGCCCAGGAGCTATACCCCTGGGAAGTGAGTAAGGAGGGACCTTTGTGCAGCTACTTCTCTCCATGAGTAGGCTGTGCCTTGGATGTACATGGTTAGCTCTGGAAGACAGGACAAGCTTGGTGAACTAATCAAGGACCCCTCAATGCACAAGTTCAATTTTCCAGATGAGCGGTGTGCTATGCACAGTCTATGTGCAGGAAATATTCTTGGAACATGCAGGTGACTGACAGGTGAAGAAAGATGTAGAATAGGGGATGCCCCCACCCTTACATTAGGGTTCTGTGTGTGATAGAGTTAGTGTAAGGAGGTGAATCAGTTGATCTTAGAGAAGTCCACCCACTTTATGAACTCTTTAGGGCTTACCAGCTTCAAAAACAGCCTCTTAGCACTGAGGTCCACACATTTAATGAGCTTCACCTTTTCCTCTTTCCAACAGAACCTGAGCAAGCCCACTCGTACAGGGGAGGGGCTCCCTCCTCCAGCCCCAGACAACTCCGTGGCGCAGCCGCACTTCTCCTCCTGCCTTTTGCATGCTCCCCACCCACCACCTCCAAGCCTCACCCCTATCTCGCCTCAACTCTAAATCCTTCCTTTCTCTCACTTCACCCGGAATGAATTAATGAGAATATTATAAAGAGTTAATTCTACAAGGAGGTAATGAGGATATTCTCATTAGGCCAGCCTCTTCGTTTCCATTTGGTCTGCTGCTGCTGATTTCTATTAATTCCACTTCATTTCCTTATGACAGAGACAATTAGGTTGGCTTGTGGTGTGCTTTCCAAGGGAGGATGGTCACACCATGGCTCCTGGTACTAGAAATTAGTCAGTCATAAAAACTCTCTTATGCTACAATAACTTGCATCCTTTTATTTTTTGAAAATAGTTAAAAATAGATCCCATTATTTAATACTTGCCACCCACTGGGCACTGTAGACAACAGCTGGAAAAGTGGGATTAAAGTTGAGAGGAAAGTGGTGGTTAGAATATAGATTTGGGCATAGAGACAATGGTTGACTTCCCCAGACAGTTTTTGCGCCTATGGTGGAATTCTCGAGAATTGAACGAATTCACAAAAGGAGAGTCTGTGACACTCAGGATGACTGCCCCTGACAGGTGCCAGGAGAGCATCCACATCTAGGTGGGAAAAGGGGAATCAGGAGAGAGACCGCACAAGGGAAGTGGTAGTGATGGGAAGACACCCCTGAGGAAAGAGCTTCAAGAAAGGAATGGTCTCAGCATTCCAAAGGGTGAAAATGAAGAATGACGAGACTGGATTCATCTGAAAGACCAGAAACCTTAGAAAGAGCAAGTGCAGGGATTCAAGGTAGGATGTCAAATGGTAGGTGCAAGGAGAGGGGTATTCAGGAAGACAGTGGACTGAACTTAGTTCCCAAATTGACCGTAGCACTTTGCACTTGCAGAATTTACTTGCAATCTGCTTCATCTTGGTTGAGTTAAGTAGAATTTGTGCCAACTTATATATATATAAATAAATAATCTTTAAAAAATATTATATATATATTCTCCCAAAGTTGTGAGGTTCAGAGAAGACATATGTGAATAATCTTCTACAACTATGAAGAATTATGCCCATGCAATGTATATAAAATATCATTGCAACACATCTATAAGCTAATGCTCAGGAATTATCCCAATTTGTATTTTGGTGAATTGATGGAAGTGTATCAGGTAAGCTTATATTTGGCTGTAAACAACAGAAGACTCAACTATAATAACTTAAACACATAGGAGTTTATTTTTCTCACCTAACAAGAAGTCAGAGGAAGGTGCAGCCACTAACAGATGTCACCTAGGACCTCAGATTTTACTTTCTTTTTAAAAAGATTATTTATTTATTTTTAGAGAGAGGGGAAGGGAAAGAGAAAGAGAGGGAGAGAAACATCGATGTGTGGTTTCTCACACACCCCTTCCTGGGGACCTGGCCCACAACCCAGGCATGTGCCCTGACTGGGAATTGAACTGGGAACCCTTTGGTTGGCAGGCTGGCCCTCCATTCACTGAGCCACACCAGCCAGGGAATGACCTCAGCTTTCTCTACCTCCCTGTTCTACCATCCTTAAGCTTTTGTTCTCAAGGCTGCAAGATGGCTGCTGAATCTCCATGCATTATATCCATGTTCTAAGAGAGAAGAAATAGAGGAAGAACCAATAAGGAATGTCAAGGTGTTGAAGGGGATGCTATCTAAATCCGACTTTTTCTTAAAGAGTTTTGTGACAGCTGACTCTTGCCTTTTGCATGATAACCTCATCTAGCCAGAACTAGGTTTTAAAATTATCCCCAGTTACAAGGGAGTCTAGGGTGGTAAATATTGTAGACTTGTAGTTTTTTACTTGAGGAAGGCAAGGGAGAAGGCTTTTGGAAGCCAGTTTGCAATGTCTACTACAGAGCAGAACTTACCTTGCCAATGGAACTGTGATATGAGGAAGGGGTCGGATGCAGCAGTGGGTATAAAGCTCAGGAGGGCAACCTGACAGTGACCAAAAAGCAGTGCTCTGGGCCCTCTGTGACTTGGATCAAAACATCTTGGCTGTCCCCCACAAGAGGCCCAGTCCCCAAGACTTGGCCCCTTCTGGCAATCAGCCCTAACCAGCTGCTGCCAAAGGGGTAAACACATTCCAAGTCCTTGAGTCCCTGCTGCACTGTAACTGTGGTTAAGCACATGCACACACACACACATGCGCGCGCGCGCACACACACACTCACACACACACACACACACACACACACACACCCCATCTGGGCTAATGGAAAGTTCACTAGAGTTGTGATGGCTTAGTGATGATTTGCGGTTATCTGGGCTCCTTCTATTAATGGAGAGTTGAATACCTACACACTTATGTTATCTAACTATACAAGAAATTTGCATCTCATGTGTATCATTTTTATATTCATTCTCCAATTCTTGGGAACCATAAAGGACAAAGCATTTACATCCTCTTTTTCTCTACTCTGGAAGGAGGGCTCTGAAACCACGCCATTCCCCTAAGATGCTTCACCTCGGTAGAGAAACAGAAAACCATCAAGAATCGAGACCTGAACACCCATGAAACTGGACATGGGTCATCGCCCAGCGTGGCTGCCGGCTGCTCACGCACTCTGGGGTTGTGAGGGAAATAGAACAGAAAACACTCACTCTGAGGAGGGTGCCAACCATGGGGCAGACAGTTGCTCTTGACTAAGGCAATTTCCAGTCCAGTCCAGAAGATGGATCACAATAACATTTAAGAAAAAAAATTAAAAGCAATCTTTAAAAGTATGAATAAGAGCTATTGTAAACGGTTCAAACTCTGTATATAAGCAGTGAAGTAAGATGAATTGACTGGCACTGAGTTGGAAAAGCTATACAGAGGCAGGGAGTGTGGAACATAATTTTATAAAAATAAACTTTTTTTTTAAACATACACACTCCCAAAGAAGAAATGGAAAAGTTGTTAGGGTGTGGACTAGGGCTTCTAATTAGCTGTTCTGTTCTGCCTGATTTATCTCCTTTCTTGCCCTGGCACCTTCTTGGGACTAACTGTCCTACGACAGGACCCTTTGAGAATGGAGAGGGCATTCCCTACACACCTGAACCCCCCGCAGGCTCAGACCAGGTCTTTGCGCCTGATGCCCACAGGAGCGAGGCGAAACCTACTGCCCAGGTCGCCGCTGTTGCCTCCTTGACCCTTACATGTTTCCAAAACAGAGGGAGCCCTGAGAAGGCTCCTTGCCAAAGTAGGAAACAGCTACCCTCATTGTCTGCCTCGCCCCTGCCGGCTGCCCTCTCCCTTCCTCCCTCCCCTCCTTTCTGTCTGAAAGTGTGAAAATTACAAATCCCAAGGAACTGCAATCAGAACTCTACCTAGGGAAAATTCAGAGTATCCTGGCCATAAATATCCCGCTCCAAGACGCCTGACGTCAGAGCGGGGCGGGCGGGGGCGCGAGGCCGGCCGGGAGGGGCGGCGGCGGTGGTTTCTCTGAACGCAGCGGAGTCCGGAGAGAGGAGCGGAGCGCGGCCGCGAGCGCGCCGCCAGGTTCGGGCAGCAGGGAGCGGCGCCCGCCATGGGGGCCTCGCAGTAAGTGCGGCCGCCCGGCCTGCGGGGTTTCGCGTCCGTCCGTGGGCTGGGGGCCGGGCTGGGGGTGCTTTCTGCCAGCGTTGCCCCACTTTTCTCCCCCTACTTTATCCACGGTGTTAAGAGCGGATTGGAAAGGCAAAGGCTCCACAGGCTGCCTGTTTTGTTTCTCCAAAGTGTTTGCAGGAGCCGCGGCTCCCTGAGTGGGCTCCCCGGGCCTGCGTGCGCGTCTGTGCGTGTGTGTGTGTGTGTGTGTGTGGTGTCTGTCGGTATTAGCACATCTGGACACAGGAAATGTCTTTGGAAAACTTTAAAAAATGTTTTTTCGTGGCTTTGAAATCTGATTCCTTGTTGTCACAAGTGGACAAACAGAGCTGGTGCCCCCTACACTGACAACTTTTTTGGCGGTGTCTTGTCCTGGTTCAGTTTGTGCCTTCATGCGGATGATTTAACTCTTCACAAGCCCAGCTCCCACTTGCAAGCCTGGCCCCTGGCCAGCAGGCAGGGGAGGGGAAGCCCGAGGTTCTTGCTCTCAGCAGCAGTGGGCAGTGGGACTTTGAGCAAAGAAAGGAGCATCTCGGGAAAGGAGTCCTGACTCTGGGTACCTTAGCACCTGTGGCCGCTGCGGAACCTCCTGCCTTGGCCCTGACATCGCCAGGCTATGGGACTTTGACTTAACTGGGAGGGAAGGGTCTGGTCAGGAGGCAGGTAATTGAAGGACGATAGGAGGAGGAGGAGTGGTGGTGGCGGTGGGGACACTGTGACTCTGTGTCCAGTCTTGCCCCGGGAGTGGGATGAATGTGTCTGCCACATGTGCCCACGGTGGGGGAGATGCTGGATCCTCTGGAAGCACCACGGCGCCCCAAACAAGATGCAAGCTCATAACATAAAGAGACATGTCTGAGCTGTGGGGTGGAGGAAGGGGGCGGTGGGGGAGAGGGAGAGAGATTTTTATCAAAATTGAACACAGATTGCTGAGGTCTGGGCTTGATTTAACTCTTCTCTCTCTGCTTTGGCCACTTTTGCACAGTTTTGTGGAGGGTTTGCAAAGTTCCTGGGAAGGTGGGAAGGAAAATCACGCCTCTCTAGGAAAGGGGCCCTGGAGGTTTTCCTTGAAGCCGACATGGGAATGAAAGCAACTTCCCATCTTTGAAAAGTTTAAAGTTTCAAGTTTTGTGCCCCCCCCCCCGCCCCATCTGAGTTTGGTGTCAGTTTCTTGGATTTCTCTGAAAAGCCGGTTGATGGAGGAAATGGATTTTCCCTAGGACGAAGAGGGGCAATTGTGTTCTCCCGAGAGTGGGAGGAGAGGGGGCGCGGGCCCTGTGGACCCAGCAGCCCTGGATTGCCAAATGCATGGCGCTGGATGTCAATAGCTGGGTTCAACAAACCAGTGACCACAAAGAGAGCCCTTTCAGCTTTGCCCTAGTCCGGTCTCTGGTTTTGTATTTTGCAATAGAGCCAACCTACAATGTTTGGATGGGAGGAACATTACTGGACTCTCCCGGTGCCCTAGAAAAATGAGAGAATGAAGGGACAGAGAGGAAATTTGGACCCACAGGAAGTTGGAGATTTGGGAAGGATTTTAGAAATTATACAAATTGATCCCTAGGGAAACACTATAATAGACTGAGCAGACAGCAATGTCAAAAATAGACTTGTTTAACCTAAGGAGTACATCTTCAACCTAAGTGTCATGAAGGAGGAAATAAGTCACTTTCAGGACAGTGTGTAAATGGGGTAGCTGGGTTCCTGTGAGAAGCACGTGCAAGCGCTCGCTTACACATTTGTGACTTTGTGGTGATGGTCGTGGCCTCGGGCATGGATGCATAAATAGCCCGTTTCTCATCTGTGCTGGGAGCTGTATTTCTTCCTTAAAAACAAAACAAAATAAAACCCCCAAAACAACCGTGCTATTATGTCTTGCTGCCTGGTAAGTTGCACACTCTGGCGCATAACTCCTAGCCAAGTTTTCAGAGCTTTCCCTCTAGCTCCTGTGATGCTGAGGGAATACTCGTGCCCCCATCAGGATGGAAAGAGGAGAGAAACTTCCCCTGGGCACTAGAACTGAGAAGAGTGTCAGGCGTTCAGAAAAGGGGGAGGATGTAAGGGCAGGACCAGTATGAAGGCCCGTGAATGTTTTTTCTTTGGGTAAGTGTGGGTGAGGTTCAGACTACTGCTTTCTGTGGGAACATGCTTTCTCCCCAGTCTTTCTTCCCAACCTCCTGCCCTCAATGATTTGGACGCTAAATAAGTTAAACTCTCTCCCTCATGGAAGAGCATTGGGCCCAGGGTGGAGAGGGCAAGACTGATTGTCCGTAGTCAGGAGGGTCCGAGTCAGTTGGTCAAAGACAACCAACGAGGCAGAAACTTGCTTCTTTGATTTCAGTGGAGCCAAAGGAAGGACCACTTTTAAATGTTCCCACTCATTCCCACTATTTACAAACAGAACGCTGAACATCCGGTTACAGAGGAGCCCATTGGAGGCGGACACCCAGAAATAACTTTGTCCCAGCACAGGGCTCCTCAGGGAGAGACCTGGGCTTTTAGTCTTTCATCACGTGGCTTTCTCCAGATGGTCAGTAGAATCCTGACCCCTCTGGGTTTGCTCTGGGAGACATTTCACCAACCTGAGACTTGGACAAATTCCTAGACCACTGATGCTTGGGCTGATAGTGAAGCCTTCTCAGTGTCCCTTCTATCAGCTCAGGATCTGGCCAGCTCTTCAGTCATCTCTGAGATCAGAATACTTAGGATGTGTTCATTCTCAGGCTCTCCTGAAGGGCCAAAGGGCAAACACACCTGGCAGAAAAACAACTTGGACATTGTCTTCTACTTTGATAGCAGACGGCCCTCTGGATCTCCATGGCCAGAGTGTCTGTGTTCAGGGATCCTGTGCCCTTCAGGTCTGGACTACAACACAGCCTGGCACAAGGATCAAGCGCAGGCTTCGGAGCACTGCCTGGGAGAGGATTCGTCACCTGGGAGACCTTACTTATTCCTGTGAGCTTCAGCATCCTCATCTGTGAAACCATACTGAGGATAATATTTACCACGCAAGGTTATTACAAAAATGATATTTATACAAAAGAATGAAAACAGAGCTAGCAATGTTGTAGACCTTTAACAAAGGGACTATCATAATTTCATTTTGCAGTTTTCAGCCATTGAGCCAGTGTTGTTTAGAAAGGACCTCCCACCCAAATCTGGCTACAAGTTTTCCTTTATTGAAAGCAGGGGGGAGGAGTTTCCAGGGCTTAGGTTATACCTTCACTTGCTCCCTCTGGAAAAGGTGGCTAATGGGGATTATCCATGAGCATGCCTGACACATTACCCTGAGGGGTGGGAGGAGGCACCAGGCATCCTGGCTATCTGTCCTGGAACCAACTCCTGTGTGAGCTCTCTCCACAGGCGGCAGGGCAGGAGGCTGTTCGTGTATGGTGCGGGTGGGGAGATGGCAAGGTAGAGGTGGGCAGCAAGATCAAGAACTGTTTGTTTGTTTTTTTACTTTTAACCTTTTTCTTTTTAAATTTTATTTTCAATTACAGTTTACCTTCAGTATTTTTTGTATTAGTTTCAGAAGTACAGCATAGTGGTTAGATAATCATATACTTTACAAAGTGTTCCTTCCAAATAAATCAACAGCAGATTAGAGGAAGCAGAAGATGGAATCAGTGATTTAGAAGACAAGATAGCAGAAAACACCCAATCAGGGCAGCAAAAAGAAAAAAAAGAGTTTAAGAAAATGAGGTAGAAGTACCAGCTGAGTCTTGAAGATTAAGCCCGAGGTCAGGTTTGTTAGGCAAACTGCGCCTCCGGGAGCTGAGGTCAGAGTAAGGGGAGAATCTGATGGGTTGTAAAGAATGGAAGCTTCAGGCATCCGGAAACTTCCCCAGTGGGTATGGGGTAGGGGAGTGGCTAGTCCAAGGACAGAAGGAGCATCTAATGCTGGAGAGAGCAGCTGCAGGTTCTCTTGGCCCATCTCAGAGCTTCTAAGTTATCCTTCAAGTTGACATTTAAAACTTTAAGGATCACATTTGTTTCTGTTTTGCTCAAGCGCTCTCTTTAACGATGGCCTGGGATGACTTTTCAGCTTCTAAGAGGCTCAGCCACTGGCCAACATCACTTGAGATGGCCCAGATTGGGGGTCAGTGAATTCCTCAACCCTGGCAATATCTATTTCTCCAACTCTCTCCTCACATTTTTTGGGTTTGTTTGGTTTTTTTGTTTGTTTGTTTCATTATGAGGTTTTAAAACTGCACCACCAAGATGCTGTTTAGGGAGGAAATGCCTTTCCTTTTTTTTGGATGTGTGTATCATGCTCGTGCTGTGCAAGGCTTTTCAGACTGTGGGTATTAGCAGGTGTTGTAAGATTCTTCCTGGGGCTACCCATCCAAAAAAAAGAAAAGAAAAGAAAAGAAGAAACCTGGGAAAAATAAACTTTAGGCAGTTTATCTCTGACTAAAGTGGAGCTGAACGACTTGTAGGATGCCTTCTGGTTCCATGGAGAAAGCTTTAGAACCAAGTAGACCCAGGTGTGTGTTCTGGCACCAGGAGGTCACAAGCTGTTCAACATCTCTGATTCTTCTCCATCTGCTAAATGAGAGCAATGACTATTCTCACATCCCAGGGTTGTTCTGAAGGCGAAATGAGATAATATATGGGAAGGACCTAGCAAACTGCTCAGTACTCAGAAAAATGTTCATGCCTTTTCCCTCTCTAGAGCTAAGCTCATGAAAGTACATGTGTTTGGATGTTTGTCCATGAGTGAAAATAAATAAACCACTTATTCAAGGCTTAACAGCAGTGCTCAAAGGTCAGTTATCTCAGTCTGGAAATGGAGACCTTTCATACAAAACTAGGGCACAGATGGGTACTCCCTATGCCCATGAAGCCCCATGTGACCCCCTATGGAATAAAGGAAAGGCCACCAGCTCACTCACCAATGAACCCGGGCTCTTAGTGAGCTGTCTCCATTCAGCTTGTTTTAGAAGTCCCACATACTGTCTTGGCTCAAAGAATCAAAGTCAAAACTGGGAAGAGACATCATTGAGTCAGCACCTACGTTAAAACTTAATAACAATGGCAGAATGACAGCAATACCTTACATTTGTGTAACATGCTACAGTTTGGAAAGCACATGGCCTCACTTCATCATCTTAACAACCCTATGAGATGATATTATCCACATTTTATGGTTCTTACTCTGTGGGCTAAAAGACTTACACTAATTTACAAAGTAGGTAAGTGGAAGTAACAGGAAGTGAAGGAGGATCCAAGTAGTGCATTGCAGCCCTGGCTGCACGTTAGAATCAGCTGGGGAGCTTGGAAAAGTATCAATACCTGGGCTCACCTCAGACCAATTAACCTAGGATCTCTGGGGCGTAGGGCCCAGTCATTGAGAGTTCTATAAGCTCCCAGGTGATCTGAAGTCTAAGTTGAGAGCCATGAGTCTGATGGAAGAATGAACACTATACCAAGATTAGGGCTCAGGGTATCAGGTATAGGTAAGACAAATAGGCAGGACTTTGCTAGGATTTAAGTAAACTCCCTAGGGGTAGGGACTTGCATGGTTCTTCCTGTATTCCCAGAACCTAGAATAGTGTCAGGCACTAGGTAGATACTCAATAAACACTGGCTGAATGAATGAAGAGACACATTACTATGGATTAGGAGCCAACGATCTCAACAGTCAAATCCAACCTGTCACCTTGTTATATAAATAAAGTTTTATTGGAACATAGCCATGTCATTTGTTTTTGTTGCCAATGGCTGCTTTCACGCTGACAGGGCCTAGCTGAGTGTTGTAATAAGGACTATATAGTTCACAGTGCTCAAAATATTTATTGTCTGGCCCTTTAACAGAAAAAGTTTGGTGGCTTCTGTTCTAGATCTCAGACAGGAATGGAACAAGTATACCTTGGCAAGAGTCACTGCAGCATGGTGGTCAAGAATATGGGTCCTAGAACCCCGCAAACCTGTGTTTGAATCCTGGCTCTGCCACTTACCTATTGTAAGACTTTGCATATTATTTCACCTCTTTGAGTCTCAGTTTCCTCATCTGAAAACAGGGATGATAATGAATAATATCTCCCTCTCAGGATGGTTGTGAGAATTGGCAGCCCTTGATCTAGAGTAATCATTCAGCAACTGTTAGCTCTTACTATCCTGGTTTTGCTACAGTTACTTGCAGTTAACCAAGTAGAACAAAACCTGACTAGATTGAAGTCAAAGTCTAAACCCAGTGTCATGGACAGAATAGGGGGAAATAATCAGTCTGTAAGCTGGTGTGATGAAGAAAAACCGATGTGAGGTTTCTGAGGTGAAGGGTGTCCTCCAAGACAACGCAGATCAGGCCCCTGATGTGTGAGTGAGCTTTTCCCGTACAGCTCACCACTGTGTCAACCAGAATCCCTGTTACTCCTCAAGGGTTGGCTTAGATTTTATTACACTGAATCTAGTGACAAGCACGCCCCACCTCTATACCCTTGTTCATAGTTCTTTCTACCTGAAAGACCCTTCCTGATCTTTATCTTCCTGGTCTACTTTTCCTGCCAGGCTTACTCAGGTGTCCCCTTCTCTCTCAAATTCCCTTTGCAAGGCTCCCTCCCCCCAGTCACTCTTTCCTTGTCACTCCCATGAACTTGACACACAGCTCTGTTGTAACATTCAACACACTGCATTACAGTCTCCACCTTGCCTTCTACATGTTTGGAGCTCATAAAAGTCAAATTACATTGTTGAGCCCACACCTGGTAGCCAAATAGTGTCAATTAACCCTTGATTCAATTCAATGCTACCTGAGTTAACTCTTGAGGAAAGAGTAGGACTTGCCGGGGGCTGATGGGATTGCAAGAGAGAATTCCCATAGCAACCAGATCGAGAAGAGCTACCCAGTTTAAAGACATATGTGGACCCTTTGTGTCCTCATCCTTCCACTCTATGGTGGCTCCTTCCCTCTGGGACACCCCTCCTAGGGTACAGTCGGGGACAAAGAAGGATGGAAGATGCTTAAAACCAAGTCTTCGACAGCGGATGTGCTGAAAGTTGGGTTCTGGCCTCTCTGGGCTTTCGTGTATATGTGCCAGGATAATGGGGAGTCAGCTTGCTATGGTCAGCTTTCATTAGCACAGTAACAGGGAGAAGCGTGGTCATGGATAATAGCAAAGGGCCTGTAATTCACAGCATTGCCGTTTGACCACAGAATGTGTTGCATACCTTTTATAGATTTCAGTGGCAGATTTTTTTTGGTGGCAGATATATATTGTGTGTAGAGTAATAGTAAAATGAAGGTGGTGGGGAGAGGTGAGGGGGGAAAATGCAGACAGCTGTAATTGAACAACAATAAAGTAATTTAAAAAAAGAATAGTAGTAAAATGAAGTTCTCTTCTAAGGGTTAAGGGAAGGTACAGAAAAATGTTGGCCTTGAATTACATATTCCTCCCCCTTTTTTTATCCTCACCCAAGGCCTTGCTTATTCATTTTAGAGAGGGAGGAAAAGAGAGAGAAAGAGAAAGGAAAGGAAACATCGATGCGAGAGAGACGTCCATGGGTTGCCTCTCCTACCTGCCCAGCCTGGGGACCAAACTGCATCCTAGGCTTGTGCCCTGACAGGGGATCAAATCTGCACCCTTTCGATGTACAGGATGACACTCCAACCAGCTGAGCCACACCAACTAGGGCAATTAAATACACCTTTTGACCAACCCCAAAGGGACAATTAGGAACTGGCTCCTAAGAGGGCAGTTATCCGGAGAGAGAATGAAATGGTGTGTTTATATATATCTCCATTGTGTATTTGGTGCTATGCCAATCATTTAATAATATGTACTCTTTATTTGATTTTCCCAAATTATGAAAGTAATTCTTTCTTGCTTAAACATGTGAATCCATATTGTTCAGAGATACAAAAAAACAAGTGGAAAATGAAAACATCTCTATCCCCATCCACACCCTGGTAATTAATATAAATAGCCTAGAATGATTTTCTTCCATATCTTTTCTTTTTTAAATTACTTTATTGTTGTTCAATTACAGTTGTCTACATCCTCTCCCCTTCCCTTCCCCCATCCCTCTTCTTCCGTATCTTTTCCTTTGTTCATAAAAATACCTACAGGTGTGGGTGCAGGTAGAGTGGGATCTTGTTTGTGTTTGTTTTTCACTGAAATTGAATCTAACTGCACATACTTTTCTTCCCCTTAACCGTATGTCAAGGTCATCCCTACAATGCATCAATCTCTTTTGTTCCGATTTCTTTATACCTACACACAGCTGTATGTATTTGAGATCATACCATTCTGGCAGGGATGTTTATTTTTTTATCTTCCATCAGATATTAAATGTGGTTTCATCCTGGCTGATTACCAGTTTGGGTCCCTGAGTGTGACATACCAGGCATCCATCACCCGGGGAGGCTTTACTTTGCCACTCATGCTGAATGAGTGACGTACCAGGCCTGCTGACCATCATGGGGTGTGACCACGTGTTGTTTGTGGTCCTCATTTGTCCCCTAGGGAAGGTACTGAGCATCAGGTCCTATGGCTCCCCCCACCCGCTCTCATCAGATTTAGCCTTCCCTCCTTGGGTCTCCTCATTACTGACAATGCAGGAAATACAGCAGGAAACATCAGACTGTACATTATCTTAGAGAACAGTTCTGATGGAGCAAATCGGGCAGTATGGTATGAGGGGCAGCCATTATACCATTATACCAGTGTGGACTCTACTATGCTCTGATTGCCTAGGAATCCAAACTTTGCGTAGTGGACACTGGGCTGTGCCACCCAGACCCCTGTTCAGGCAGTGCTGGCAGGGGCAGCCATCTCTGGAATCACCTCAGCTCAGGAGTTGCCTTGCCCATAGTCACTCCCCCCTACACTCTCCTCCTGGGTCACCTGCGCCCAGTGATGGGTGGGAGTGCTGAAGGCCTGGCCCATTGGTCCCCATATGGGAAAATTCTAAAGGGCCTCCCAGTTTCAGGGCTCCCCATGGGGTTGGTAGAGACCATTACTGAGACTGAACTAAACGCACCTGTACTTCTCCCTCTACCCAGTGCTGCCTCCCACTGTCCCCTCTCCCCTGGTGGTGGATTCCAAGAGCCCTTCCTATCCCCCTGCCTGCTCCAGACATTGAGTTACTTTATATGAAGTTGTTTTGGAGGTGTCCATTATTGGTGGCCCTGTTAAAATATGTAAAAGTTTACCTTTTTTCTTGTGCTCTATTTTGTTTTTTCTAGGCGAGACCCAGTGGATTTCTCTACAAAGAGGGTTGTATCATGAATGGGCAGACTGAGCACATGTTTTCGTTTTTATTGAAAATTTTCATGTGTCCCTGCCCCCGTCCCCACTCCTCATGCTAGGCAGAGGGTGTGTGCATTTCTGGGCAGAAGCACAACCAGATGGCTTTGTTGCCATCCTGGAGACAAGGGACTGGACAAGTTGACCTTTGGGACTTCCTACCTTACTGGTGCATCTGTAATATAACGGGGGTGGTCTCAGAGGACTCTACTGGCCCCCTGGGAGGTTCCTTCCTACCCACACAGGTATTCACATCATTCCTGCATGAGTCTCTGCCAGATCTGGTTTGTTTTTGTGAGTGTTTGTTTCTTACTCATTTGTCCCAAGCACGGGCTGTCTTTGGCTCTGTGAGTTAAACATTCCACCCTTTGGGTTAAGTACACTGATAGCCTTTCCCAAGTGCCAAAGCAAAGCTTGCCTGCATGATGGATGCTCCTTGTGCCAGACTCGGGGACCTGGACTCATAGTTCAAGCGTTGACCACAGTCGTGGGGGTCAGTGTCAACACTCCCTCCCAGATGCCACAGCCCCCAGCCTCAAGGTCCCCTGACTAGGCAGCCAGGAAAGGGTGATGCTAGGTCAGTGGGGAGATCCGTCAATATTTCCACAGTGCCAGAGGCAGCTTTGAAGTGAGTTTGAAACAAATTCAGGGTTTCTGTGGCCTGTGGTTAGTAGAAGGGCCAAGCCATTTTAACTCTTCTCTTCTTTTTGAGTCTCTATCAGTTGGGCTGGCAGCTGCCCAGAGGTAGAGTTAGGAGCCGCCTCTGCCTTCCCGAGGCACACTGCTGTGATTTCCCGTCGCCGTCGTCCTGAACAGAGGTGTGCTATTGAAGTATGTGGCTACCTGAATGGGAGCTGGGGCTGACAGAGCTGAGAAACAAGCCAGATTTCTGAGGATAAGACTGTGGTTCAGAGCACAGGCCCTGGGTTCAGAGTCTGGCTCCACCTATTGCTGGCTGGGTGATGTTGCATGAGTTGCTTCGTGTCTCTATGCCTTAGTATCCTCATCTGCAGAATGGGTTGTTATGAAGATCAAGTTGATGCCTGACTTGATAAAAAAAACGAAAGAAAAAAAGGGGAAAAAAGTACTTGAAACCATGGCTGGCACCTAGTACGCACTAAGGAATGGTAGTGATGCTGATGAAAGTGGTGGAGTTGAGGATGGAGGTGATGATGGAGAACAGGGACCGAGTCTCATTAGCTCTGTCTCCCTAGTAGTCTGCACAGCTCTGGCTCAGACTGGGGATAAATTAGCATTTGTCAAATCAAATATCCCCTGGCTTTTTGCTAAGTGTCTACTGCGTAATTAGTCTGCCCCACTCCCTACCAAAAAAAGTTTTCCATTTAAAATTTTATTTTAACTTTTTACTGAAGTTTGACATGATTCAGAAAAATACAGTTTGTAAGTATATAGGTCAATGGATTTTCACAAACTGAACACATCTGTGTAACCAGCATCTGGATCAAGAAACAGAACATTCCAAAGCCCCCTGCTTCCCCTGCCCAGAGAAGCCCCTCATGTGTCTCTGGCTACTACCACTACTCCATAGGTTAGTTTTGCCTATTCTTGAACTTCATATAAATGGAATCCTACAGTACATATTTGTCTGTGCCTGGTTTTTTCTGCTTGTTGTTGTGTAGGTCACTTATTCCCATGGTTGTGTAGCGTTCCATTATGTGACTATACACACTTTCCTCACTTACCCTTCTGCGGACGGGCATTTCGGTGGGCATGCGCTGTCTCGCTGTGAGCATTTGTGCACTTGTCCTTGGGCGAACACATGGACGTGTGTGTCAGTGCTTTCCGGGGCACAGAACTGCTGGATCGTGGGGAATGTGTGTGTTCAGCTGTAGGAGGTACTGGCAAACAGTTTCACGCAGTGGTTGTACCGTGTTTTGCATTTTCTGTAAAGATGAAGAAGCAGTTCCAACTTGGTAGTGCAGTGGCTTGAGGCCCAGTAATACACTGGTGTTCCCAAGATGTTCATACCCCCGTCCTCTTTGTGTCTGAGAGTTCACGTGTTCTAGAAAGCCTGCTGGGGTGTGTGTCCTGAATACCGGGCACTGTGCTAAATCCTCACAACCATACCATGGGATGGGGTGGCTATTATCATCTTACAGACGAGGAAACTGAGGCTTGGAGAGGGTGAGTGACTTGCCTAAGATCATACAGGAAGACACTTTCAGAGTCAGAATATAGAACACATATGCTTGGATTTAGAGCTCCTGAATTTTGGGATCTGTTGGTGAATAGCTTTGGCTTCAGTGCTAACACTGGGTAGAAACACAGACACGGATATGGGGGCTGTTAACCTAGAAACTGTGCCAGTTGTGGGGTGGTGGCTGTGAGGAGATGCTCTGTAAAAAGGAGCAACTCAATGACCTTGAGAAGCCAAATTTGTTTTTCTGCCCTGGGGCTGTTGGAAAGACTCATAAATTTCCTGGAAGGCAAGGGTGACCATATAATTTACTGTCTAAACCAGGACTCTTTCAGGAGTGCAAGGGGCACTAAGCGGACTGGACACTGGGGAAGCAGGCCTGACTTGGCACGGTCCCAGGGAGACTGGGACGTGTGCTCCCCCCCGGCAAGGCTGAGTGGGCATCACTGTCCTGGGCAGTGTGGCCATCTGGGTTCTTTTTAACTCTTTCTCAGCGCTGTCTGTCAGGAATTTGCCCTGATGTGATGCACTTCGGGTCTACTTTGTTTATGTTAAAACAGGGTCTGGCTTTCTTCTTCTCTCCACAGCATTCCTCGGTCAAATGTGGCTCTGACAAGGTGAGCTTCCTTTCACAGATCCAGTTACCATTGACATGCACACGGCAACAGAGGAGAAGCCCAAAGAAGGCTAGGGCTGTGCCTTCGTCTCTGTGATATTGACAGCACCTGTCCAGGCGGCAGGCACAGAGTTAGCACTCAGGGAATACTTGTTGACTGTGTATATCATTTATCCATGTCTTCATTCATCCATTCATACTTCATAGAGCAAGCTTAGTTAGATTCCTTCTTTCCTTTTTTTTGGCCTGACTCCTATTCCGCTGGCCCAGAGACAGAAGTCAGTTGTGTGTATAAGTGGGCGTAGAGCAAAAGGGATTAACTTAAAGATATCCTATCATGGGATTTGGTGTCAGGATCGAGGTTGAAATTTCAGCCATCCCCTAATTAGCTGAGCTTCTTTAGATAAGTGATTTAGCAATTTAGCCTGTCTGAGCCTGGTTTTGAGTCACCCGTAAACTGGAAATGATGGTATTACCTGTGGTACAGGAGTTAAGAGCATTCCATGACACAGAGCACATAAAAAGTGCTTGTTACACTGTGAAGTGCTGTGTAATTCTTAGTCATTAATGGTTGCAGCAGTTCAACAGCTATCTGAGAAGCACTGGTGTAAAGCTGAGGGGTCCTGGGGAGTGAATTCTGGTGAGCAAAATTCGCTCCCCCTCTGGGCCTCCATTCTCGTAAAGTGAGGCTTACCGTGCATATGTGACAAGCCCATGTGACTGGGAGCTTTAAATAAATGAGGAAGGAATCAGCAAATTCTTCAAGGCCTTAGAGATTTGATGTGGGTGTATCAAAGATATGGATGCAAAGGCTAATTAATCCCTCATTAAGCCCACAGTGGCATTTTCATCAGAACAATAGCAAGAAGCATTTAAGGGCTTGTGTGTGTCCAGCAGTAGCTCTGGTATAGCCTAGTGGCTTCTACTGCAGATTCTGGGGTCAGACTTGCTGGCATCCAAATTCAAATATGGGGTTGGCCAAAAAGTTCATTTAGTTTTTTCTGAACGATGGCTCTAGTGGTGCTTAATTGTCTTTAACTTCATTCGAAACAATTTTGTTAGACTGTATTGTGAAAACTGTCATATCAGCATGCATCTAAAAAACCTTATCAAAATTGCTGAATTATTGTGCAGCCATTTTAATATTGAAGATGGGAGAAGGTAGTGCAACATTTTCAGCGTATTAGGCTTTATTTTTTCAAGAAAGGTAAAAATGCAACTGAAACGCAAAAAACTTGTGCAGTATATGGAGAAGGGGCTGTGAATGATTGAACTTGTCAAAAGTGGTTTGCAAAGTTTCTTGGTACTATTGACATTTTGGCCAAATAATTCTTTGCTGTGGGGCTGTCTTACACATTGGAAGATGCTTAGCAGCACCCCTGGCCTCTGCCCACTAGAGGCCAATAGCGGAGACAGCCGGCATACTCAAAATATTCAAATCAATTATTGGTGAAAATGAAAAATGAATCTTTTATTTTATGGAAAAACGAAACAGACTTTTTGGCCAACCCAACAGCACCAGAATTGTAGTCTTGGGCAAGTGTTTATTCTCCTTGAGGCTCAGTTTTCTCATCTGTAAAATGGTGACTATGATAATACCTATCCCCAGTTGAGGACAAAATTAATACTTATAAAGTAGTTAGAACAGTGTCTGGAACATAGAATATTTTCAGTAAATCTTAACCATTATTATTACTTGCCAAACAGTGTGCTTTCCACTGAAATATGAGTTCTGTGTGGTCTGATGCAATGCATAGTGAGAGGACAGATTGTTTTGAGATGGGGGAAGTCAGGGAAGGCTTCATGGAAAAGAAGTGCCCCTGGTACCTTTCAGACTTCTTTTATACCCTGAGCAAAAGGGTTTGTCCATTTCCACGATTACTCTGTCTTAGAGCTCAGAAAAGAAGATTTAGTATGGAAGAAATTCCTTCCCTTAAGAAACATAAGTCAGATGCTCTCTGGAGCTTTGAAGTTGAATGAGATGTGGTCTCTGCCCTGATGCATTTCCAAACTAGTTCATCCGTCCTCTGTGGGGAAATTAAGATGAGTTTTCAAAGTGCTAGCAGTGTTGTTGAAGAAGGATCTAGAAGTGAGGAATACTATTCCATGGAGATGCTCAAAGTTGAAAAATTTGGAAGTTTGGGAAATGTTGGGAATTGATGGAGTTCCAGGTTTCTGTTGTTTTCAGACGAGTGGTTTCACCTATGGGGATGGTGAATGCATGGTGCTCACGGCAGGAGGACGGACAGATGGCTTCTCTAGTTCCTTCGGTCTCTTTGTGACATCCACACAGTTGTGTGTGAAGAGCACAAAGAAGACATTGGGAACTTTACCTAGATAGCGTTGACAAAATGTAGAAAAATGTACCTGCCACAGTGTCCAGGGATCGTTGGACTTTATGCTTCCTGTGCGTGTTTCACCTCTAATATTATACTCTCCTTGCAGCTCCGTATCTCAAAGCCAGGATGCAGAAGGAAGTCTTTCCACTGCCTCCATCCATCCCCTCCCCTTTTTCCAGGGAAGAGGTGATAAGATGTATAACTTGTTCAAACCTGTATAAGTTAAAAGAAAAATTCTTTTTGGTTTTTCGAAGCATGCAAATGTATTTTTAACAGTAAAATAATGCTATAGAATAATAAACATATGAAAAGACATTCAACCTTACTTGGAGTCAGGGAAATACCATACATTGAAATCACAGGGAGATACCATTTAACCTCACTCACCAGATTCGCCAAAAACGTGTGCTCATCACACCGGACGTAGAGCCAAAGATAATTCTCATTCACTAATGGTGAGAATTAAATTGTTTCAAACACTTCGGAGAGCAATTTGGTACTAATAAAACTAGAGGTGCACTTATCCTATAGTTCAGCAATTTCACTCCCAGGTAACCTGTCTAGAGAAACTCTAAAACATGTGAAAAGGGGATATGTTCAAGAATACTCATTATAGAGTGAGTTTTATATATTCATATAGAGTGAGTTTTAAGAGCTAGAAAGCAACTCAAATGTCTATCATCAACCAGGAGCTGGTTAAATAATTTGATATTTACATTCAGTGGAATACTATGCAATGCAGTAGGCAAAACATTAATAGACTGTACCAGTGAGGTATTATTACAGAACAGACCCGTGGTGGGGGGACAAGATACTATTACCAAATGGACCCCTGTCTCCCGGGACCTCCCGTACTAGGTCGCCTTGCCCGCCGCCAGAGAATTATGGCTCTAAATTCCAGAGTTTGGCGAAAGGAAAGTAACTATTTATTCAAAAGTTATACACACTTAGAGTAATGACTTAATGTCTTCATTAAAATCCCAAAGTCCCTTCAAACACCCACAAACACACACAGTCCTTCCTTCCCCCTTTTGCCCAGTCAGGGGTACCATATCTCAAGAAAAGAAATAGAAGTCTGTGGCTCAGGTAGCCCCTGGTTCTTCCCAGTTATCTGTGCTCAGCTGGTAAGCCTCCCTCGGTTCCCAGCACCATCAGCTGTGTCACTGCGATCTCCAGTTCTTAATCCAAACCCATGTGGCACCTTCTCCTGGCCCACCAGCAAGAGTCCTTTCACCCCTTTCCTTCCTGCAGCATCTCTCCTGCATTCTTCCAAACTGCTAAGAAAGAGCTCTACATTGCTGCAACGTCTTGCTTTCCAGCTTCCTAAGCTGTGTGGCAAAGGGAGCCCCAAACCTTCATGGTTCCCCCAAAACCATGTGGTTCCACACCAAAGAGCATGGCTGCCGCACCTGGGTTTAAATTCCAGCATGAATCTTCCTATGTGGCCTCATTTCCGACTCCTCCCACAATCGGCTACACTTGCCAGCATTCTCCTGTTTTTCCAGCTTTTGTGGGCTGCCATAGTACGCCAGGCAGGTGTGGCCCTGAGGCCTGGAGCCAACCATCTCCAAGCTCCCACGCAGGTGCAGGTGCAGGCTCTGTAACCAGGGGGAGTTGCCTCCCAGTTACATCCTGAGTGAAGTCACTCCCACCTCCCCTGCTCAAAGCCTGGCCGAGGCTACTTAACATATCTCTGAAATCAGTCAAAAGTTATAGATATGTTAAATGAGCATTCTTGCCATTATTTGCAAAACTGTTGATATGCAAAATAACTCTCAATGGCCCTGTTCCCATATGTCCCACCCCCTAGTTCAGACTTGTTGGGGGTGAAGGCATCTACCTATTTTTAATAGTTCCTGGATACCCTGAATTCTGGACCCCATTACAAATCCCTCTTTGGTGGCAGGGGGAGGGGCTGGGTGGGGAGGTGTTAGTGGGGGCGTGCCCTGGCTGCACCCTGTTACAGTATGATCTCAGAAACAATATTTAGTGGAAAAAGCAAGTTGCAGAAGGATATCATTGTCATTAAGTTTAAAATAATATAAAAGGATACCTTTTTATTTGCAAATATTTACATATGTAACTAAAGTGTAAAAACATGTTTGCAGTAACCACTAAATTCGGAGAGGTGGCTCCCCCTAGGGAAGGCAGGCAGGAAGGCGAGAGAGGGTACACAGGGGCTCCATTTACATCTGGGCTATTGTATTTCTTATACTCAGTGAGAGATACACAAATGTTTATTGTCCATATCTTTAGATAGATAAAATATTTTTTAGTGTAAAAAAAGTTAACTTTTTGAAGTGGGCACAAACTCCCAATCCATTTCCACTGCCGGCTGGCACATGGGCATGCTGAAAAGTGAGCATGAAGCTGCTGCCCATTTGCTCCAGGTTCATGGGGGAAATTTTAGGTAAATGTGACCATATTCAATGGTCTAGTTGGCATGTATGCATGTGTTAATCGCTGGTTTTGAACTAAAAATCTTGACCTCCTTTTTTCTGATTTGTGGCCATCTCGGGTTCCTACTTTGATATACTGGTGGAGATGCAAAGCGGGGTCATAGCAACAGAGGCCAAACAGCAACTTGCTGGCTCATCCTCTGTATTTCAGTTGCTGGAGCCTTCTCTCATCCCACTTCTTCCTTGGGAATTGCTGGAATTTCTTGCTAATTCTGGCAAGTGACCACAGCTGTCATCCTGACATCCTTTTGATAAGCACGTGGAACCAACAGTCTCAAGTATCGCTCACTGCGCTGGGCTGAGAGAATCTCCCTCTGCTGCCATAACTGCCTGATTTCTACGAAGGTCTCTGAGCCTTCTGACTTTAAAACAGCCACCACTGTTTCTCTTGCAAGCATGCTGCCCTAAAGTGGGGAAGTACCCACCCTGGGAATTGCTTCACTTTCTTTTACTCAACAATGAACCCCTGCTGACTTCTCCTCTGGGTGCTTATTGAAATGCACTCCATTCAGCTCTTTTATGAGCCTTACTCTTTAGTACAGCACCCTCTCCCTTGGAATCTGGTCTGAGTCCAATGCAAGTGACACACACTGGGTTGGCCTTGAGTGACCAAGCCCCTTAAACCTCAAAGCTCAGTTCTGCACCAGTGAGCCTCTTATCTGGATAGCATAGTGCTTGCACTGGGGACTAAAGCTGGGGTGTCTTTCCTCTGTGTCTCTTGCTTATTTACATACCATATAACTTGCCTTAATTAATAGGAAGAAAAGCACATGAAAGTGGGACTTTGGGGCACAAAACTCCGGTACATGGTCACTCTGAGAATGTACCTTGTAGTCTACGGTAGTCAGGCTCTGGACAGGAACACTTCCAAACAGTTGGCACTTCCAAAAGGGTTTAACTGATAAGAATGTAATGAGAGGACTATTTGCTGCGAGATAAGGGACTGGAGGAGTTGGTGAGATACCCAGGGCCAAGCAACAGCAGGAAGCCGTTTACACTTCTTCACCTAAAGGGCTGAGGGAGGGGAGGAGGGATGGAATCGTCAGATCCCTGGGCCAGTTTGAGCCAAAGAGGGGGAGGGGCCTCTTTGCAGGAGCTGTGGGCATAGAGGAACAGCCACTGCCTGACTGTGGTTTAGCAGAAGGAATGGGAAATAAATAACCCAAAGTCTCCCCTTCCACACTCCAATCACCTGCTGTTGCTTCCCACTGGTCAAATCCAACTGGGCGCCAGAAGCCCAGGAACCTGGGTGATGCATTTCAGAGAAGTTGTCCCCCTGGGCAGAAGTGTGGCAGAGAAGGGCAAGGGGTGCAGGTGGAAGGGCCAGCAGAGAATGGTCAGCACCTCGTATATTTCTATATGCATTCGTCATGCAACTGGAAAGACTGGACATAATGAGGAGTCCCTTTTAATTCAAATTGTAATGGCTTTGGGCAATTTAGGCTGTTTGTGGATGGGTTGACTCCAGGAAGCTTAGTTGGGTAAGCCAAGAAGGGGGTCTGGGAGGAAGGGACCTGACATTTATGGTTATGGGTCAGGTGCTTTGCTTTATGCTTTGAAAAGATATTTTGAATGAGTTTTGGGGATTGGTTATTTAGCATATTCTAAATACTTTGTTGTCCAGAGAATGGATGTGTCTACCTTAAAGTGATTGAGCATGGTGGTCTCAGGTGGCAGGTTGAGGGCTTGAGACATGAACCAAGCCCACCAAGTGACACACACAATTGATGTTAAGCACCCTTATAGATAAGCCTGCAGAGCTGAGGATGCTCTTAGCTGGAGCTAATCTTCCCGAGTTTTCCTCCTGGCCCCTCCTCCATTGCATCATTCCCAGCCCCTGAGGCTCACCTGACCACCTCTCGCCTTCTGTGAAGGGTGTGATAAATGTCAGAGAGGCAGCCTTGGCCGAGGGCCCTGCACTGTGGAGGCATGGCCTCTAAACACGGTGTGGCACAGTGCAGCAAAAGGAGAAAATAACATATCCGAACGCACAGGGATACAGGGCCTGCCCTTGTGAATTCCCAGCTGATCCACTCTATGAATTGGGATGTACACACAAAAGATATGGGACACCTGCAAAGCAACATAAAAGTGGAAGTTCACAGTTGACAAAATACGTACTTGGCGAATGAAGGTGGAGGAGTGAAGCCATTGAAGTTTCAAAGCCTTGGGGATATAGAGTCCCTGTTCTGTCACGTGGTAGCTGTGTGAGCTTGGATAGGCATTTGACATCTCTCGATAAGCGTTAGGTTTCTCATCTGTAAACTGGGTAAACTAAAGGGATATTTTCCACATTTGCAAGGATTGCATGGATCATCTGTGTGAAGCACAGCCCCTAGCATATTGTAATAATCAGTAAGTGTTGGCTATGATCAACATTATTTTTATTCCTGGAGGTGAGTGACAATCACTGCTCGGAAAGGGGAGTGAGCACTCCAAAAGTCCAAAAGAGTTGGCACCTTCTTAAGTCTTTTGCCCTAGCTCATTGCCCTTTTCCAACCTCACTGGCCTCAATTCTTTGACTCACACTCATGCTCCATTAAGGGTGAATGCTAAGGCTGCTTGTGCCTGGCCATCAGCTTGGTCCCTTCTGGGTAGGGACTCATGGTATGTTCAGGAGGAGAGAAATCTGAAGAGGTCATCTAGTCTAGCATTTCCCAAGCTGCATTTCATAAAATGCAGGCCCTCACAGCAGCCCTAGGAAAATAGTTTTGTTGCTCTCCCGGAGCCACAGTGCTCAGAGAAGAACTGCTGAAAAAATCTGGGTTCACAGTGTTTAAATTAGTATTCTCTCAATTTATTTATCTAAAGAGGACTTTTTCCTTGGGACACCCTGCAGAACTAGTGTTTTGAGGCATATATGAGCTAGAATTTGTGTTCAGCCACATGGTACAGAAACCCTCCTAGAGGGGCTCTATTAACGAGGGGTCTTTATTTTTCTTACACAGCAAGTCCAGTAGATGCAGTCCAGAATGGGCAGAGTGGCACACAGTGCCATGAGGGACCCCTCTGTGTCTCGACTTCAGCCTTCCTTAGAATGAAGTACAATTTTGTCTCTGTGCCCATTGCCTTATGGCTACAAGATGGCTGCATCACCTCTAGCTTCACGTGTGCATCCTGGGCAGAGAAAGAGAAAGACAAAGCACAGAAAGTACATGTCAGTTGATTCTGCTCTCTTTAACAAGCTTTTCTGGTTAGCCCCTCCAGAACTGGCCAACACTGTGTTAAGTAGAGATGTCAAACTGCAGTGGTGTCTAGAGGGAAGCTGAAAAAAATGTCATTGAAATTGGGCATGTCTCTGCTTCAACCAAAAGCAGGGACCTATTAGCATGGAAGAAGGAGAGAAGAGACATTAGATGGGCAATTCATGTTGTGTCTCATTGAACCTTGACTTCTCCCTTCAGCAGATCAGTTCTAAAAGCATCCCATACAAAAGAAAATAAAAACAAAGCAAACAAACCAACAGACCTTTGTAATCAATAGAAAATACAAATTCTAAGCAACAGGGCACTTGGGCTCACAGACCCTGTGTAGGAGGTCCTGTTGGTACTCTGTGCAGGTGCCCCAGCTGCTATGGGTGCTCCATGGAATAGCTGGCACCTCTGTAGGCTGCTCTTGGCCTATTGAATCGCCTTGCCCAGAGTTATGCCATGCATGCCCTGTGGCCAATGCCTAACGGGGGAAAAGGTACAAAAGCTCCCAACCTACCCCAAGGGGGTGCCATTGTGGCAATGCAGCCCCTCCTCCAGAGCTCCGCCTAAGACTGGGGAGGGGCTACAGCTCTCCTGAAGCCACCTTCGTGCCAGATCCTTCCTCCTCCCCTCTTCTCTTCCAGGTTTCCCCTGAGAGCACAGCCTCAATAAATGACGTGTATACATATCTCTGTCTCAGATTCTGCCTCCAGGGAGCCCAGCCTGGGGTGTTCTGGGTCAAGCAGGGTGCTCTTTACTTCCTTCTAAGGGATTTGGTCTAAAGACCTTCCCCTCAGTCCTGTTTATGGTCCCTGTTGGGTTTCAACTTGGCCTCGGTATTATGGAGACAGGGATGGTTCCGCATTCCACCCTGGTGATGGCTATGGGGCAGCTTCTTCCCAAGTCCTGTTGGCCAGGTTTGAGGAGGCGCAGCGCAAGACACTTACTTAGCAAGTGGAGTCTAGCACTGGACCTTCTAAGGCAGATATTCTTAGAAACATTGATCCGTATTCTTAAGCCCATGAACCGTTGGAAGGGACTGTGTGTGTGTGTGTGTGTGTGTGTGTGTGTGTGACAGACAGAGAGAGAAAGAGAGAGAGAGAGAGATTTTCCATCTTGTGGCCATGGCAGCTGGGTATTTATAGCTGGATCTACAGGGCCATTCTCACGTGGCTGCAGAAAATGAAAACCTCATGTGGATTTTGTTTTGTTTTCCCCCCTGCCTTGGCCATTGCAGACTCTCCAGTTCTTAAACTCTTGTTGTTGTAACTAGAGCTGCTGTGAGCATCGCTGTGATGGCGAGGTTATGTAAATTTACTATTTCAGGCAAAAGGGCCTGTTCTCCTTCAGCCAGGCCACAGGGTCTATGAGGGGACTTTGAGGAGAGCTTGTGGGTGACACTAAGTGGCAGCCTCACCCATCACCACTCTCTAGAAAGTGGTGGACTAGCCCTGTGGAATGTGGATTCCTTAGATCACCTCATGATCCCTCTGCATATATGAGTTCCTTTGAAAGAAAACGATTTTCTTTCCTCCTTGTTTTTCTGTGTTCTTAAGTCTTTTCTGTCTGTGTTTTCCTTCTCAGTTAGACTGAGAACACCCTGGGGGCCTGGTCTGTTTGCCCAGGTTACTGGAGCTCCTGGCAGAGGGTATGTGGGGAGGTGGGGGTGGGGGCAGTAACTCTGGTCCCTGGTTTTTCCAGGATGGCTTAAGGACTCATGGAATTTTCTAGACAGCGCTGTTGTGGTGGTTTGCCTGATCTTTACTGAGAGACGGGTATGCTTCCTGACCATTTTCAGCTGAGGTGACTGAGAGGTCCAGAACCCCTACAGACGCTCTACCATTTCCCTCTGGTGGTCTGGAACCCCCACATTCACACTTTGGATTTAAGCTGCTGAGGTTGCCAAGGGTCTGCAGTTGGGGCCTTGGGTGGGTGGCATGGCCCAGACCTATAACAACATACCAACACCCCTGAGGAGGCTAAGAAGGAAGGAGCTGAAGCTTAGCTGCCATTGTCCCAGCAAGCTGTCTTCTCATGGCCTGGCTGTCCCCAGGTTGTCAGACATTCTGCAGCCGGCCCACCCCACGTATGGCTTTATAAACTCCTAGTCTTCAAACTCCCCAAACAACACCTACCATCTATTGAAGATCTACTATGTGCCAGGCACCAAGCTAAGCACTTGTGCATTCTAACATATCTCATTCTCACCAAAAACCTGCAAAGTGGGTGTTATCCCATTTTAATGAAGAGAAAACTGAGGTGCTGAGAGTTTAGGCACCTTACTTGAAGTCACATAGTTAGACGCCCAGAGGCCATTGCAAAAAAGCTGTGCCTGACTCCAAGATCCCTGAACAATGTATGACACAACCATCTCCCTTTGCGACAAACTCAACAACCTTCTGTCTGACTTCTACTGTGTTATAACTCAGCTCCACAAGCATTATTCAGTATCCCCACCTCCCCACCTTGTCTGTGTCTAGTAACAGAGTGGAAGGGGACTTCTGATTTGGCGGTCGTGTGGAGATCCAGTGTCTCAGCCCTGCACCCTGCTTTCCCCTGAGAACACACCCATACCCTGTATTCCTGCTTCCCTTCTCCCCACCTCCTGTGAGTTCTAGAGGGTTTCTAAACCTCGGGCAGAGCCAGCAATTCATTAGTCTTTGTACTGTTTCCAGGAGTCCCAAATATACAAGAATTCTTATTGAAAAGTCAAGCATTCTTGGGGAAAGTGTGTGTCACCAAGAGAGAGCGAGATTCCTCACATTGGGAAATGGGATTCTAGTCCAGTCCAGGAAAATAAGTGTGGATTTCAGAGCCAGATGGAAGCAGATTGGCTCTTCCTGACACCCCCACCCTGGCTACTCACCCCCTCACAAACCACACTGGGGAATTAGCCTTCCCAGTTCATCTGAGGGCACTGGCCGGATGATATTTTCCTCCGGATACAGAAGGAAAGAAGAAGAGGCAGATTGGGGTGTATGAGTGGCGTGTGTGTGGACACAGTTCCCCTCACCTGCAGGTCCCACTTGGGGCAGCTCTGCCCGCCAGAGGGTCACAGGTCAACACATAGGACAGCTGTTTAAGGTCACCGAGAAGGCAACCGCTCGTGGCTGCACATGCAGACTCCCAGGCTAGAACAGAGGTCGAGCGTCAAGGGGCAGAGTGGTGTGGGATGGGTTATCTTCAAGAAAGGCTTTAGAAGGATATGGAGTTTAAAAAGAAAATTTCCCTCTTTGATTATAAAAGAAATACAGGTTTATCGCAGAAAATGTAGAAGATACATAGAAACAGAAAGACCGAAAAATGGAATTAGCCTATAAGTCCATCACTGGGGCACTGAAAGGGACTTGGCTTTTCCTGTCCCTGTGCCCCAGCTCCCCAGCTTCCCACCTGGCCACCAGACGCACTTGGGGAACTTGCCTTCCCAGTGGAGCTAACATTTGGCAGTTCACTTTTCTGCTTTCTCTGTTTGCATCCATTTTTAAAGCAGGGTTGGGTGCACACTGTGCATGGATAGGTTGGACGTTCTGTATTTTGCCTGTCTTCTCCCCTCGGTGGTGCCAATTATGTAAATGAGAGAAGTTTTGAACTGGGTGTAGAAAGTGGTCCCTGGACATAGTTTGATAGAGAGAAAGCTCAGAACTGGGGGAAGGGCCCTGAAACACTGGAGGGTGCCCATTGGGGTGGAAGATCTTTTAAATGATGGAGGGTGAGTGACCAGGTTCTCAAGTTCAACCTCCCGGCTCCTGCATAGTCTGTGAGCAGCAACAAAGCACATCCCTACCTTTGACAGATGCTTGGGTTCCCTGGCCAAAGATATAGCCCTAATGCCATTACAGTGTTGAGTTTTACAACACTGAGTTTTTGGTTGTTAGTTGCCCCATTTTACAGATTTGGAAATTAGGGTTCAGAACAATTAAGGACCTTGAGTAAGGTTTGTATAACACAGCAGTAGAGCTGCAGTTTGAACTCATTTATCTTCTAACCACTGTCCGGCACAGCTTCCCATTCTGGAGCATGCATCAAATCAGTCATCCCAGGGTCACCTCTTCTCACCACTTGGCTCCTCCTTCAGGAAGTCTTCCAGATTGAATTCCATTTGACAGTTGTCCCCTCCCTCCTCCATTTTCTTCAGTATTAGCATCCTCTAGTTCTCAGCTACTGCACAATTGATATTGTGACCAAATGTTACCTGAGGAGCCCTGCCTGTGAAATTCACGATTAGTTGAATCTAGCCACAAGCACAGGAAGCCCCACGTCCTTCCAAAGGAGCGGAGGTTCTCAGAGTGGTTGGAAACACAAGCCCTTGGGCCGGGACCCAGACCCACTAAATCAAAGGCTGGGAGTATGGCCCAGCTGTTGTGTTTTATCAAGCCCACCAGGTGATCCTGGTCACACTAAAATCTGAGAACTACTGGTCTGGAGATTCCAAAGTAAAAAGTGAGAGCTTGTATTTTCTCATCACCTCCAGTTCCAAGTTCCTGTTTCCATTCAATTAGTTAAGATGATTAATCACCACCAGGCACAAGTAGGGTTGCCCAGAACTTAAGGCATGGACTCTGGAGATAGGATCTGAGTTTAAATGGTATTTGAGTTCTGCCTGTAACTTGACTTATTGAGATCTGTGAGTGACTGGCTTAAGGTCTCTCTGACTCAGATCTCTGAGCCCGACTATGGGATAATAACGGTGCTCCTCCTCCCCCAGGGAAGCTGTGAACATTTGGTACGATTGCATGGCAAGTATTGATCAGTGCCTGGCACATAGTAGTCCTGCAGTAAATGTTAACTATTATTACTGGTTTCATGAAAGTGGATTCTTTTTTGCTCTGTGTTGACCCAGATATGGAATTTAATGCCTCTACCTCGATTCACACACACACACACACACACACACACACACACACACACACACACATAGCCTTTACACTATGGCTTTACGAACACGGTGAACTAAAGTTTACCTAAAGAGAGGTTTGAGGGGGCCAATGGTGTTTACATCACAAAAATGCAAACAATTTGCAATTGAGTATTGGACAAAATTGTCCTAAAAAAGATTGATTGGTTGGCCAGACATCAGGTTGTTTGGCCTTCTTCCTGAGCTCCTTAATGCTCCCAGCAGTTCAAGGAAGTCCCCCTCTTTATTATGTCGATGAGTCCCACTATGTTTATTCTCCAGCACCACCCCTAAACTTTTCTCCTTGACTCACTTTGCAGATCTAAACACAGTCTCTAAATAATGCTCCTGCTGGCTTCCTCCCTCATCAGGAAGGCAGGGTAGCAATGAAATTTATCTCCCTACCGATGTGAACCCTGCTACCTCTTAGAACGCTTTAGTGGTAGAGTTAGTTGATGTGAACCCTGCTACCTCTTAGAACGCTTTAGTGGTAGAGTTAGTTGTGGTTTATCTATGTGTATGTTTGAATATTTATATGAATATGCATGTCTGTATTTTTTCTCCCATTGGAGCATGTTGTTCCATAAATTTTTTCACACCTTTATTACTAGGGATCTAGTCTCCATCAGTGTTTCTCAACCTTGATACTAGCCTGGATAATTCTTTCTCAGGAGGAAGGTGCCATCCTGTGCATTTTAGGATATTTTACAGCATCCCAGGCCTCTACTCACTAGATGCCAGTAATGGTCCCTAGTTGTGACAACCAAAAATGTTGCCAAATGACCTGGGAACTGCTTGAAGTTGAGAGACACTGGTTTAACCTGAATTCTTCCTATAATAGTTCAAGTCCATGACAGTTTAGTCTGTCCCAGAGTTTATCTTTGTAGTGTATTTAAGGTCAGGGGGCTGGATTTACACACTGAGAATTAGCTGCAGAGTCCCAGCAGCCTCTGGGTCACCGTTGATTCCCAAGGAGGATCACCAATACTTCATTTTATTTTTTTTATCCTCACCTAAAGATATGTTTATTGATTTTAAAGAAAGAGGAAGAGGTGGGAGGGTGTAGAGAGAGAAACATTGATTGGTTGCCTCTTGCATGCGCCCCAACTGAGATCAAACTCACAACCTAGGTATGTGCCCTGACCAGGAGTCGAACCCGCAACCTTTTGGTGTACAGTAGTATGTTGCTCCAATCACCTGAGCCACTGGCCAGGGCAAATCACCAATGCTTTGTTATTGCATTTCCTCAAAGGCCTCACACTTAACCCATCTGCTTTGGAGCCAAGGACATCCTGCTCTCTTTCCAGCACCCTCTAAACCGCTAGACTCTCCCTATGCAGCAGAAACCTCACAGAAATCAGGGAATGGCCTTTGGGTTTTGGCTTATAAATACTCATGGTCTCATTTTTCTTACTGAGAAAAAAATTTTCTTTATCATGTTTAACATTCTTGTTGCTGTAGTGGAAACTTTTGTTCTTTGGAGAGTTTCCCATTCCAGACCCAGGGTCAGATTCCTCAGCAGAACTCTGAACATTGACTAGGGAAGTTTCTTTCACCACAGAGATTGCACTTTCGATGCATTCGCACAACCATGTTTGGGTGTTGTGTGTTAAGACATCCCAGGACCCTATAATGGACCAGGGGGAAGCTGGGCAGCTGGAGGAAGAGCTGCATGTCTGGGACTCAGTGGCCAGACAAGATCAAAATCCTTTTATGGCTCCATTACTGCTTTGCAGTTCTCCTCACACTCTAGCATCTCAGACCTAAGACGAACAGCCAGTGCTTCAGTCAGTATAAGTTAGATTATGCTGTGGTAACACGCAACCACCAAGTTCCAGTGACTTAAAATAACAGAGATTATTTCTTGCTCATGCTACTTGTTGGGAGTGGGTCAACAGAGGGTCTCTGCTTGTGATAATCACTCAGAAACCAGGCTGGCAGACCAAGCATCTCCTTAAATGCTGACAGTTGGTGCACCAAAGGGAAAGAAGGTCTGGTCCTGTCCATTTAATGCCCTAGACCTCTAATTACACCTGTATTAGTTGGGGTTCTCCAGAGAAATAGAGAAATAGAACCAAAAGGAAACCTTTCTTTTCCTTTCCTTTTTTCTTTTCTCTTTTCTTTTCTTTTCTTTTCTTTCTCTCTTTCTCCTTCCCTCCCTCCCTTCCTTCCTCTCTCTCTCTCATCTATCTGTTTAGGTTTATTTTCAGAAACTGGCTCCCTTCATTGTGGGAAGTGGTTCAAAATCTGCAGGGCAGCCCAGCAGTCTAGAGACCCTGGGAAGAGCTGATTTTGCAGTTTGAGTGCAGAGGCAGTCTGGAGGTAGAATTCCCTCTTCCTTGGGGGACCTCAGTCTTTTCTTTAAAGCCTTCAGATGATTAGATGAGGCCCACCCACATTGTGGAGGATAATCTGCTTTACTAAAAGCCCACTGATTTAAATGTTTTTCTCCTGTGAAAACTACCTTCATCGCAGTGATATCTTGACATCTAGTGTGTGGCCTAGCCGAGCCGACACTTACACTGGGCATCACAGCACTCAGCCTCCGCTCTCAGCTCACGGGCCAGGATTAGTCGTGTGGCCCACACAAATGCACGTGGCCAGGAGTCCGCTCTGTGCCTGGATTTGGGGGTTGGGAACCAACAATATTTGACCAAGCACCAATAACTATCACAACTGTCAGTAATGTTACCCAAGGATGAAAGTATCAGTCTGTGGTATCCCCATTTCAATACATCCTGCTAAGTTGCTAAAGAAATCATTTTAGACTTAGACCCACATGCCCTTTGCTCATAGGAGAGGTTATTGAGGGGGTGGGTTATGATGTGGCCTGGCCTCCAGGGATACTGAATTTTAAGACTGTCATTGAACACCTTCCTCTATTTTTCTAGATTAAATGTTTTCTGTGTATGGCATTGCATCCAAGAAGCACTTATGTGTTGTGTACTTGTAGAATGCCCTTCAAAATAACTTGGCCTTTGTTACTTCCTTTTAGTACAAGCCCTTCAAGTTGTATTTTTCTTGCTTGGATCAGAAAAGGCTCAGGTGTCAGCCTTCCCTTTGCCACCATGTCACTCTGTCCTTCTGAACATTGTCTAGGTGAAATTTCTTTCACCTTCGAGTGCAATTCCTGTGGTGAAAGAAACTTCCCTAGACAATGTTCAGAAGCAGAGTGAGTTGGAGGCACCTCCCAGTTAGGACCTGACTTTTCTGGCTGTCTGGAGGAGAGCTTAGCAATGGCATCTCGAAGTTTCCTTCTGGCTCGAACGTTCTGTGCACTTTTGGTCCACGTCCTCTCCCGGTGACCCTCGATGCCAGAGTGTGTGGCTGTCTGCTTGGGTGCCACTGGGGTGGTATGACAGAGTTTTCCTCCACGAAGCTGACAGGATCATTCTAGGTTCTCACTGGAAGCTGTGGCCTCGTTTGCACCCTGACCATGCTGCATTCACTAGCCCAGAGAGAACGTGTGCTACCCACCAGCCAGGAAGCGTCATCTCTGTGCCCACTGGCGCTCTGGCGCCCCTCGGCCCGCCTTGTGGGGGAGCTGAGGGCAAGGATGTGTTGGGAGGGAGCACTGGGAGTCATGCGGGGGCAGGGCCAGGAGATGGAGACAGCCTGGCCTGGCTGACACTGAGGTCAAGGAGAGAAGCCTGCCCTTCCAGGCTGTCTGGGCAAACCTAATCTCCAAAAGGCAGAGTTTCAAGGACCTCAAGCACTACTCGCTTTCTCCATATTCACATTGGACATTTCTAATACCCATCCAACCAGTTCTTTTGAAGCTCAAATGAGATGTAGGGGGAAGTACCTGGAAAATTATACATGGTCTTCAAACAATAATAGTTACTATTATCATGTGCTGCCATATTCCACAGATGTTTTGGTGCTAGAGGTGGGAAAGTGAACAAATGCATTAAGTTAATTAGCACACAGTGTGATGCCAGCTCTAATCATGCTCTGGATGGGCAAAGCTGGTGGGCGCTCAGAGAAGGGAGCCATGGATTTTGTTTGTAGGGGTGGAAGGCTCCATAGAAGCAGTGCCAAGAGGGTCTTGAAGGATGCCAGCATGCTGGGTAGGCTTAGGAGAACTTCTGGGAATCTGGCCTGGCCGCCAGGGGTGGATGGGACAAAGTGAGGGGAAGCTCCAAAGGGGCTTGGTGATTAGAAAGGACCTGGAATAACATGAGAATTGGGACTTAACTGAGTTTTTTTAAAGTAATAGGTTTTAGAAAACTTTTTATTTCAGTTTGGCTGAAAGAGAAGCAATTACTTTAATTTTCTTGAAAACTTGATTCATGATAGGCAAAATTTCACCCTCATAGATTTAATCCCAGTGTAGGTGCACGGTCCTGATCATTTGCAACTCCCCTTCTTCCTCTCGGAACATACAGGTAGAATACATTGATCCTCCTTCTCTAGTCTTGGTCGTTCGAAATATCCGAATGAGATGCTGGAGGTAGAATCTCTATTTTTTTTTCTTTTTATGAAAGGAATACCGCTCATTTTAGAAAGTGTGGAAAATACAGAAAACAGTAAACATTAAAACAAAAGAAAGAAAAGCAAAAGTAATTTCACCCTCCAGACCAATTTGGTGTTAGTATTTGGGTAATTTCTTGCAGTGAGCCTTTTGCAGGCAGACACTGTGTCTTGCTTGCGTGATGCCTTTTTCCAGGGCATGGAACTGACCCTGGTAAGTGCTCCCGCTGCAACTGTAGGTTGACATGGTGAGGCTGCTCTATTGGTTGAGCTCCCAGAGAACCACTTATGCTCAAATCCTAATGTTGCCACTCATTACCTGTGAGATTTTGGCAATTTACTCTCTCTAGGCCTCAGTTTCTTTATCTACAAAATGGGAACAACAACAATAGCAGTGCCTATATTGTAAAATGTGGGGACCAAATAAGTTCCATCGTGCAAAGTACACAGTCAGTTCTTGTATTGCTCTCTGGGTGAGTCTAGGCCCTGATGCTGTTTCAGAGCTTTTCCCTGGAGAAGCTGGCTCATCCTTGCTCCCTCCTGTCTAGCAGTTTCCCTGCAGGCTCTTGGGCAGGCTGTCCCTTTAAGAAAGACAGACACATACTTTGCTACCCACCCAGGCACCTGTCTCCCCGACAGTATGTCCCTCTGGGCTGCATTTGGGCTCCTGGGCTAGAACCTGGTACTGGAGTCTCTGAGGAGGGGGCGCCTTAGAATTAAGTGCACCTCCTCCAGAAATCCATTCCCTGGGAACGACTCCCTGTCCGCAGCCCCTCCCCCAGCTCCCACCCTCCAGCTCTGACCCTGGGATGTAGGAGGAAGGTTCTTAAGGGCTCAACTAAGGATCTATAAACAGAAAGTTAGAAAATAGCTGCATAAACTTGGTAAGTGAAAGAAACCCAACATTGTACCCTCCTCCTTGGAGTGTGGATTGCAGATTTTGGGTTGAATCTGGTGATTCTTTCTGGATGGAATCTTTTTATTGAAGTATAGTAGACATACAATATTATATTAGTTTCAGGTGCACAACACAGTGATTTGACATTTACATACCTCATGATGTGATCACCACAATATATCTGGTGAGCATCTATCATTCCACAAAGTTATTACAGCATTGTTGACTATTTTCCCGATGTCGCACATTACATCCTGTAACATTGTTGTTCTATAACTGGAGGCTTGTACCTCTTGTTCCCTTTTACCTTTTATATCCATGTCCCAATCCCCCTTCCCTCTGGCAACCATCAGTTTGTTCTGGGTCTGTTTCTTTTTTGTTTTGTCTTATGTTTTTTTTGGTGTTTAGATTTGACATATAAGTGAAATTACATGGTATTTGTCTTTCCCTGTCAGACATATTTTGCTTAATGTACCATATTTTTTGGACTATAAGATACACTCCCCCCTCAAATTTGGGAGGAAAATGGGGGTGCATCTTATAGTCCAAATGTAACTTACCTGGCTGTTTACATTTACATTGGTGAAATATTATGTTATTTATGTTATTAAATACTTTACCACATTTTTTGCTTCAAAATTTTTTTTCCTATTTTCCTCCTCTAAAACCTGGGTGCGTCTTATGGTCCGGTGTGTCTTATAGTCCGAAAAAATACGGTAATACCCTCTAGCTTCATCCATACTGTTGCAAATGGCAAAAATTCATTTGGAATCTGATGGGCAAGTGTGGAAAGGAGGAGCTGGAGGTGGGACTGGGATTCCCAAAGGGTGGTGAGACTTGGGTATATACCCCTGGTCCTCTCTCCCAGTGGTTGTTACCCTTGAGGCAAGGAGCTAAGGGTTGACATCTTGAAACATCTGGAGCCTGGCCCAGGGGGCAAAGGCCAGGGAGCGGCAGACACCAGGTTCCCTCTCATTTGGAGAAAACAAAGTATGGTCACTGAGGGCTGTATGCTAAGATGCTCAGGGCCAAATGACATTCAAAGCCAGAGGGTGACATGAGTGACCCTTAATTCTGTCTCAGCAGGGGACTCAAGCCAATTCCTCTTCCTCCTAGGGAGAGTGGACAGACTAGGCCCTGGGCTTGTTCCCCAGGCCCCAGAGAGGTCTGCGTTGGCCCCTTGGACTGGGGCAGCTGCCTGTGAGCAGCAGTGGGCAGTGCCGTAGTGGGAGGAGGCAGGTCTGCCAAGGGCAGGGAAGAATGGTGAGCCTATTGTTCCTGAGCCTGGGAACACTGCCTTGGAGGGAGACCCATGCTGCGCCTAGCTCAGCATGAGAAGGAATGAGAGGAGAGCTGTGTGGAGCAGGCAGAATTCAGCTGAGCTGGTACTGTCACCCTCTTCAAAGCAAATGGTCCCCCAGTCCCATATCCTGTAGCATGGGCACACAAAGGCTCCCTGGCCTGGAATGCCCAGGTGCAGTTTGGAGGGCTGGGGTCTGTGCATGAGGTGTTGCCTCCCACTGAGCAGACAGGAGTTACTAGCAGCCTTGGCCCCTGCATTTATTTACCTGAGGCCACGAAGCTCTCTGCTAAATTCTGCTCCAGCAGCTCTTTCCTGTGCTCCCCTGGTGTTGGGCTCTGTGCTGGGGTTTATATGATGAAACTGTGAGGATATGAAGAGCTGCAAAGATGTTTTTGATATGGGATTAAAGTCATCTTTGAAAATTAACAATAGCTACCTACCATTTATTCTGCACTTTGAATGTGCCAGTCACTGTGCCAAGGGGTTAATGGGTATGACCTCATTAAATTCTCACAGTAATTCTTTGAGTCATGAATAATTTTGGCGATTTTTAGAGATGAAGAAACTGACGCTCAGAGAAGTTAAGAACCTCACCTGAGAACACAGAGCTGGTAAATTGCAGAACCAGACTCAGACTTCTTCATTCATTTATTCACTTGTTTGTTCGACAAAGTGGAACTAATGGCCTCCTATGTGCCAGCCATTCTGTGGGCTCTGGCTCCATGGCTGGGCGTAGGACTAGGGAATGCCCAGGCAACCTGGTTCCAGAGCTGGGTCCTCCACCCCAGACAAAGTCTTTCAGATGGACCCAGAGACTCTTGAGGGGAGTGTGTTAAAAACTCTGTTTGAGAATGTTTTTTTCTTTTAAGAAATGTCTCGTTTAGTTTTCATTTTAACAATAACTTAAAAATTGAATGCGTTCATCCTGAATCATCTGAATAGCCATCACAGAACCTGCCAGTGGCATGAGATTTTAGTATGAGTTGCTGTTTTGGTGCAAGTTGTCACCAAGCTTCCTAAAATGATAATGTTTAGCTTTTCATTCTTTGCTTCTTAAACTGGGTTCTATGTTGTCTGCTTGGCAGGTACAAAGTACCAAAGATTAAGAAAGGGCTACACTGATGTACTCTGAGAGGTGCAGTGTGGGTCTCCCAGGAACCCAGGGTCCAACATGCCCCTGTCCTCAGGCACAGTGACCTAGACTCAGCTGGGGTGTAGCAGCTTGGGGGTTCAGATCTCCCAGCTTCTGGTTCTCCAGGATCAGGATGGACTCAGGCCAGAGATCAGGGAGGAACGTGCAAGCCCCCAAATTGGGAGCTGGAAGCCCCACTTTCAACACAGCAACTCTGACCCCAGCAAGTGGTTGCTGGGACAACTTGTGCTGAGCCTGGGAAGGGGTATGAGGGCCTCCTGAGAGTGACACCCTCTCACAGAGGGATGTTCTTTCTTTGGTTGTTCCAGAACCTCGGAACTCTCCCAGTGTCCAGCTGTTAGGTGAGAAAGCTGGAGTGGATTCCCTCATGTAGGGAACTGTGGGTATGACTCAGGCCTCATCCTCCCAGTGCGTACTGGCGCACCGTGCCTGCCTGGTGCCTTGGCTCTTGGAGGGGGCTAGGTGACCAGCACCCTGTGTGGGCTGGATGTTCCCCCAGTGCAGGCGACTGGAGGCAGGAGACCCAGGACCCAGACTTCCTCTTCTTCCTCTTTCATCTCCTTTTCCTGCTGAGGTTTGGGTCTTGCCAGGAGGCACCTCATGGTGATACTTACCTTTGAGTAATGCTCTAGTGTATTTTCACTTTCTGGTTACCGTTCATCACCTGGAGCCTGGGCAATCATTCTGGTCTTTCTTCCTCAGACCCTTTCCATTCTGTGCATCTTCTGCATTGGGTCAGCAAATGTTTTCTGTAAAGATCCTGAGTTAATATTTCAGTTTTGGGGACCACACAGTCTGTGTTGGGATCACTTAACTCAGGCATCGAAGGAGCTCTAGGCAGTATGTAAATGATGGGTATGGCTGTGTTCCAATGAAACTAGTTACAAAATCTGGCAGGGGGCCAGATTTGGCAACCTCTGACCTGGATGGAGTTAGCCTCTGCTGGAAAGGGCTGGTTCCCCACAGCCTGCTTGATGCTTTAACATGACTGGCCCCACCCCCTTCTACATGTCCAGGTGCATCTCCTGTGCTGCCTTTTCATGCCTCCACCAGTCCCACTCTCCAGTCATACCACACTGCCTGCCCTTCTTTGAACATAGGCTTCTCTTTCATGCCTCCTGGCCTTTGCCTAAGCTTTTCCCTTCATCTGGAAAGCCCCTGCCCCTTCCCCTTATGCATCTGACCTACTCAAAAGACTTTGACTCCTTGTTCAGCTTAGATACTCTCTCTTTGTGTCCTGCCATGACCCTCCATCCCTCAGCCCTCACCAACACTGGGTGCCTCCTCTTCTCTGTGAGTCTGTCACTTAGTGCTTGTCTAGAGAGTGACCCTTCATATGCAGCAGTTTAGTAATTTGTTTCTAACTTTATCTCCTCAGGGACAGGAATCAACAGGACTTGGCTATCTCTGCCACCTCCCACACCCCCAGCTCCAGCCTGCCAGGCAGCAGGCACTCAGGAAATAGTGTTGGCACAAACCGTTCCTTTTCCTGCTACAGTCCCTGCTGCGGCAAGGGGCTTCTGACAGGCTAGCTGTGCCATTTTGGGAAATCAAGATCTCTTTGGGTGTCTGGGATTAAAGCGTCCTGCAGCTAAATCCATCGCTGGCCCTGCAACCTGAGCCTACCCCAAGATCCGGTGCCCTGTTTGTTTTGACATCCCTTGCAGGGTTTGAGGGGGAGCGTGAGTGATCCAGATTTCAAAGCAAGAATTTTCTCTAGCAGCTGCTGAAGGCCAGGCCCCTGACAGTTCCCGGGCTCCGGTGTTAGCATTTTCAGTTAATTAAGAAAACAAGCCCCAAATCCCTGACGGAGATGGTTGTGCAGATTCAGGATGGACGATTTTTGTCAGCATGGAGGAGAGGCCTCGCAGCTTCTGTGCAGGATGAGCTGAGAAAGGGGACTGTGAGCCAGAGAGGACCAGGGGGTTTTCTCACTACAGAAGGTGCCACAGAAGTCAGCTTGTGGGGACCCAGCTCCAGGCAGGGCCCAGAGCACGAATTTCTGCTCCCCCTTCCCTTCCAGGGCATTTTTCTGAGCAGGTGGTATGCGGACCAAGGCCAGCTGGGAGAGGATAGGAAGGGAGGATACAGCGCCCTGGGATTTGCCAGTCTATTTCTTGGGAACCAGGTTATTCCAACTCACTGACTACTGAGGACATTGGTGGGAGGTGGCCTGGGGATGGCTTCAGGTGGGGCCTGGGTGGCTCACCTGCCAAGGGGGAGCCTGCTCACCCAGGCAGAGCCATGGCGTGAGTTTAAAAAGTGCATTACTCCTTAAGGAAAAAGTAGTTTCCATATTGCTGTAGAAGCAGCCCAGCCATTGTGTCCCCTGCCCACACACTCTATGAGGTGCTTGGGAGAAGGTGCTGGGACTCAGCCAGCACCATTGCCTGACATGGGTGTCATTGGGCTGATGGAAATGGCATTGGGCCTCTGGGAGCTGCGGGAGCACAGGTGCACACAGGAGTTGGTGCTGAGTGTCTGTCTGGTGCCTTTCCTCTCAGGTGTGCATGCCCTGTGGGCAGGGTGGCTTCGTGCATCCCCTTGGGAGTGGAATCCTCTTGCAATTCATAGCCTGAACACTGTATGCAGTGGCCCTGGCGGCTCTTGGGCAGGATGTGGTAGGAGAGAGATCCAGTCCTGCTCTACCACTACTAAATGGTCCAGGGCCAATTGTTTCACTTTTGAGAATCTCCAGTTTGCAATAGGAAATGGGGATGAGGCTTATATTTTATATGTGTCCCAAAGGCGTGTGTGTGTTGGTAAATATTGGATACGGCATATACCAGGCTGGTTTAATGAACTTCCTTTCCTTCCCCATCAGACATCAACCTTGGTCCAACTTCTACCTGTTGCCTCTGTATCGAGCTGCCTTACAAGATACTGGGGAGAAATAACAAAGCTGTGATTAGCTTCTGCTCAGCTGGCTGAGAAGAGGTCTCGGAAGGAAGTGGTTCTAGGGTGAGCTCTCCGTATGTATTGTAACAAGTCCAAACAACCAACAGTTGGTAGCAGATACTTTTTGACTTTTGAGAGCAGTCCCCTTATCCTCTGGGAATCTTGGAGCTTCCTGCCTTCTATTCATCATTGCTTCATCTCTGTCACTCACAGGACAAAGCCGTGTTCTGTGAGTAGCCGGGGCCTTTTCGGGAAAGCAAATCTCTCAAAAAGTGAGCATCTCTGAGGTGCTAGTTCTACAGCAGGAGAGGTCATTTAGGCTTTTTGGGGAGTCTTGAATTTCAGTCCCTCTCTCTCTCTCTCTTTCTCTTTCATTTCCAACAGAACCCTCAAGTTATGTAGCTGGTATGACCAATAGCTCTTCTTTCCTGGAAAACATATCCCAAATGCCACCTGATCCCCCTAAAATTCCCAAATCCCTTGCTTTCTGCTTCTGCTGCTGATTTTCATCACTTCATCCTAGGACTATATGCACACAAACAATTAAGGAAAATGTACATAAGAGTCAGGTGTGGAATATGAAAAGGCATTCTAATGGTAGGCAAGTAATGATAATCACATGTGCAGTCATGAGATTCTATAACATCAACTTGGCAGCTCAGAACATTTTGGACTGACCAAACAGTCCAAAATGGAGCACTTTTTTCTGTTAAAAAAAAGAGTTTCTAACTATTCTCAGAGAGAACTTCAAAGAGAATGTTTGAGGTAAAGACTAGGAGAAGGTGTGAATTTGTTTCTGGAATATTAGGGAACAGGACTCAATATTTAGGGAAATATTCTCTGATAAATCTCAGCTAAAATTAATGGGGTTTTTTTAAATTGCATTTTTGTAGCTGTTGTTTTACTCTATACAAAATCTTCAGTAGAAACTATTTAAGGGGAAAACAAGAACCAAACCAGGGTTTATCTTCGACTGTTCTGTGTTGGGGTAGAAGAGTGCTGTGCCAAGGATTCAAGGATGAGGCTCGAGATGTGGCCTTTGGTGAGTGTGCTGTGGGCTCTAGGGTGCTGGCCTTGCTTCTCAGGCCTCAGTTTTCTCCTTTATAAAATGGTCTCAATAAGGACAGTCACTTCTGCTCTCAACATCCTATGCCTCCCAACAGCTGGGTGGGGACCCCCTGCAGGGCAGTCAGAGAAAGTACTTGAGTTCATTCACACACAGGCAGGGGAGCAACACCCCAGGAGGACAGGTGTAGCCAGCTAGAATCCAGGACCATGTTTTCCAGAGTCAGATTTTTTCTTCTTTTTTATCCTCACCCGAGGACATGCTTATTGAATTTTTAGAGAGAGGGGGAGGGAGAGAGTGAGAGGGAGAGAAACATCGATGTGAAAGAGGAATATCAATCTGTTGTCTCTTGCACATGCCCCAACCAGAGGCGGAACCAGCAACCTAGGCATGCGCTCTGACTGGGAATCGAACCCTCAACCTTTCGGTTTATGGGACAACACTCCAGCCAACTGAGCCACACCGGCCAAGGCCAGAGTCAGATTTTTGCATCTGAGCTTGTGGAATGGTGCCTACTTGCTCTAGAGAACAGCGGCCCTCACGCATTGGCTCTCTAAGTAGGTAGGGGTCCACTGAGGCTCCCCTGTGCCAGGTAGGATGTGAGGTGTGGACCTCCGTCTCGGTATGAGGTGTGCTTGACCTCCTTGATCTCTGTGACCTCCTTGATCTGAGAGTGGATTCTCTTAATTGACCAAAGGGGAATTGGGGAAACCCTAAACCCCATTTCAGAGTCCAAGGTCCCTTCAGGACCAAGCGCTGGGTTACTTCTCAGGATAGACCTCCTGCACTGGCCAAGCCCATGCCCACTGCAATCCCCACCTATCAGTCTGTATCTCTTAACTCTAGCACACCAGTCTGCTTTCACTCAGTTCAAACACCACCACTTCAGTAAAGTCTCTTCAACCCCACTTCCCACCCACTCATTCACCAATTTCAGGAAGGTGAGGTTTTCCCTTTTCTCTGCCCCCACAGGCCTGCTTCTGCTGCAGCACCTGGCATAGCATGTGAAAATGGCTGCTCTGCCGGGCTCTCACTGGACGAGGAACTTTAGGAGCACAAGGAATCTGAGAGTTCCATTGTGTATTCCTGTTTCCAGAGACAGGGTCGAGCACATAATAGGTCCTTATTAAATATTGGCTCAGTGAGTGGACACATGAATGCATACCACAGACACTAGAGGAACTTGTGCTCTCTGTAATTTTCCACTGAGAAGCAAGCAAGCGTGGCTGGTGTTTGGGAGATTTACCCGAGGGCCAGATTCATGGTGGTGTTTAAACAGAGCACTCAAATGGGCTCCCCCTCTTTGTATGTGTACCCCCTGTTGGGGGCTGGGGAGCTGTGTGCAGATGGGCCCACAGTGTGCCCAGGACTGGCTGTGAGTATCAGCAGCATCCTGTCCTGTACAGATCGAGGCGCCAACATTGGCACCAACTGCCTGCTCCTTCTGGCCTTGTCCATGTGGTGTGATTCTTGTAGCTGTTGCAGGGCTTGTGGAAGGAGTTCTGGTGTGTGTGGGGAAGAGCTGGTGGCACTTTCCCTGAGAGGACCCCATGTTGGAGGCTGAGGAGGCACCTTGTTGGGCCCCAGTTAGAGAGTTTTTTATACTCACCAAGAGGAAATTGGGCAATAACATTTTCATGATTGCCCGTGGGTTAAGAAGATAGCAAGGTTTCCTCAGGGCCAGTAGTGACCTCACCTTCAGGGAGTTCGTTTATTCAGTGCCTTCAGGTGCATTTGCTGAGTGCTTCCCACGTGTGTGTCCATTAGTGGTCCAACACTGCAGCTGCAGACTGACTGTGTTCCTGTCCTCAGAGGGCTTACTGCCTAGTGAAAGTCCCCGAGGACTGAGAGGATGGCAGCTGAGGCCAGTGTCTCCCAGAGTGGCTCTGACCTGGCACCATGGTGAGAGATATCATTCATTAGCTCCTGTATTCTCCCCCAAAACATTGCCTGCCAGAAGCACCTTGGTATCACCCTCCCCAAATTCCTGGCTCTCCTTCCTTTCTCAGGTGGAGTTAGAGACCCTTCTCCCAGACTCCCATGATGCCCTGTACAGCTCTGCCCAACCTGCTACCTCTCCCTGACCAACTCACCAGCTGTACCCCTTCCCCAACCAAGAGTGTTTTTGGTGATCAGGTCTGTGTTTTATTTGCTGTCACATCCCTGCAGTGCACACAGTGCCTGGCACAGAGTGGGGGTTCTGTATGTGATTGTGGAATGAATGAATCCATGGGTTAAAGGCTGGGCTTCGCTTATTCATATTTACCATCCATGGTGTGTCTGTCTGTTTTCATCTCTTTCTGGGTCCGTCATGGAGAGAAGGATGGACTTTTGGGGAAGTTGCTGGAAAACTGAAGAATTGTGAGAAATTGGAAATGGTAGATGACCTTGCTTGGGGTCAGTTCTTCAATGTGTCCTCTATGAGACTTGGTCACAGGAGCCTCATTTGCCTTTGAACACAGTCCCTCCCCCAGGCTGGGAAGGCGAGTGGGCTTCTGGGCTGCCAGAGCTGAGCTCAGAATCCAGACGCTCCTGTGCTGAGGCCTGCGTCTTCCTGCTTGTGATTGGGGACAACTCAATGCTAGGGGACAGACCTGCCCCTGCAGCCCTCTGGCTCAGTCCGCCCAGCTGGGCCAGCAGGAGAGCAGGCCGCCTGGGAATGGCTGGGAAGCAAGTTCAGGCTTTCGGCCCACCTCCCCCAAGGCCAGGATGTGGCGTGGGACCCGGGCGGGTGGAGGTTCCCACCGCTCAGCTCCTGCACTCGCTCCCAAATGCTTCAGGCCCAGGCAGCATCTCTCAGCAGGAGAGGGTAGGGAGAGACTCCAGCTGCCTGGGGTCAAGACCCCATATGAGGACCAGGGCAGCTCTGCAGGCACCCAACTCTGACATTTATCTTCCACCTGGACAGATGCCAGTAGCCCTGCAGCCCAGCCTTGCCTTGCATGGGGGAAGAGTGTCAGGGATTAACCATTGCAGTCCCTGCCTGAGTCAGGCCAGGCCTGGCGCTCCCAGATCAGCCAACATCCATTGGCCACATGCGAAGGGCTGGTATGGGCGTATTCACAAATGCTGTCTGATTTAACCCTCTTCACGCAGTCTGAAGAATATAGGCGCCAGCCCCATTTTCCAGATGAGTAAACTGAAGTACATGGAGTTACATAATCTACCTAAATTTATACAGTTGGTGAATAAAGGTTTCTATATTTATTCTTTGCTACAAGGGCCTCCTGTGGATACAGCTGTGAATGATGGACAAAAATGTCTCATGGAGCTTACATTCTAGTGGGAGAGAGAGATGATATAAAAAGTAAAGTATATAGCATCTCATGTGGCAATAAGTTTATGTGGAAAATGGGAGGATGAAGGGAGGTGGACAGTTTGGAAGAGGGGTTATTTCAAACAGTCATGGAAGACTTCACTGAGAGGTGGGCAATTATTGACATGTACACCGTGGTAACTAGGGGCCAGGCACTACCCTGAGCACTGTACATGAGCTACTCATTTAACCCCACAGTTACCCTATGAGGCAGGTTACTATTATTGTCCTCATTTTTATACTGAAGAAACCGAGAAACTGAGGCATGGGGTGGGGGCCATGGTAATGACACAGCTGACAAGCAGCAGTGCTGGGATCCTCACACAGGCAGCCTCACCCCCCCCCCGCCCCCCTCCCCTTCTGGCTCTTAACCACTGTGCTATGCTGCCAAGGCCAAAAGGCAATCAGTGGGTGCAGAGGTGAGGAGCCCTGCAGGACTCTCCCTGAGCAGGCCAGGCAGGTGCTTGTGGGCAGGTGAATTGGCATGCCTCCTCTGCAGTCCCTTGGTGAGGAAAGGGCAGAAGAAGCAGAGGAATGGATAGAACAGTCAGAGTTAAACCAAGGCGAAAGGGGAGGGCTTGACTAGGTTTGTGAGAATGTGAGTGGATGGGATTAAAACTCTGAATGAGTCCCAAAGGCTGCATCTCTCCTCAGCCCTCCCCGCCCTTCTGCACCCACCTTCCTGAGCCCTCCCAGGGCTCAGATCTGGAACAAGCAGGACTAGTTCTAGCTCTTATCCCTTCCTCTGTGGCGATCTGAGAATAATCTATTTCGTGATGAAGATGGTGACAGCAGATAATATTTATGGAAGACTTAATACTGAAATGAATGGTGAAAATGTATATATTACAGTTCCATAGGCAGGAAAAAAGTAATTATTTCCTATAATCGATAACTTGAAATAAAAATCTTAGCTTGCTAAATAAAGATACTTGAGTCTCCTCTGATATGAGACAGTGGCTTTGGATCACGGTCCAGTCAAGTCACAATGCAGACCCTCTGTGAGGGCCTCACCTCACCGTGGCCCTCCTCCCTATGTGGGCTGGGGGCTGGGACCCTCCGGTATTATCCAGGGGGCCAAAGGGCCTTGGAGCGCAGTGTCCCTGCTGACCTCCACTGATGTGAGCTGTGTTCCCTCTGCTTCTTGGGCCCCTGTGCTGAAATCCACTCAAGGACCCGGTCTGGTCTTGTCTCTGGCACTTTTGAGGGGAGATCTGGCACTGGCTGTGGAGACCTGTGGCTTCCTTAAGCCCCCTGGCTCTCCTGGGACACCCACCGGCTCCTGGAGGGCCTGAGTGTCCAGCTGTGGACTGGGTGTGAGGGCTCTAGATGGGTGGGCCTGAGTGTAGCCCCCAGGTGACTCCCTCAGTCCTTGCTAACCTGCCATTGTCGGAGCCATGCCGCTCTGAGCCCAGCTGAAGACAAGGCTTCTCCAATGGGTTTGACATTTTCCCAGGTATGTGCCTCTCGTCCAGGATTCTCAAAGTCATTCGTCTATTTCTAGTGATATCCCTCCTCCCCACTTGCCATCCAGGTGGGGATGGGAGTGAAGTCCTGGCCATTTACTTCCTTTCCCTAGTAGTCCTAGAAAGGTGTTCTGTTGCCTCTTGCTGTCTGAAGAAAATTCAGCTCTTCCCAATTTTATGGATCTTTTTTGTTCTGGGGACTTTTTTTGCCTAGGGAAAATAGGTCATGGCTTATCTCTGATATTAGAAGGTTGCTAGATAAAGGAAAGGGAAACAATGAACACCTGGATTTTCCAGAGGCAAAATATATTGGGAAACATTTTAAATATTTCCCTTATAAAATACTCTGTATCAGATATCAAATACTCTATCATTAGTCCTGAACTGTCACTTCTCACGACTGCAGTATATGGTGTGTCCTGTCATACTCTATTTTTAATGATGAAGAAGGTAAGACTTAAAGAAGCGAAGTAACTTTCCCAAGGTCTTGGAGCTAGTTAGTGGCAGAGCCAAGTCTAGAAGCTAAAAATTCCACATTCTTGATCGCATCCTATTCCTGAGGCTTTTGCTGCTTCTCAGAAAGGGTGCAGGCTCATGTCAGCTAACACCCGGTGACATAAAATGTGGTCCCTTGAATAATGTGTAAAGTCCCCAGTGAAAGGGAGATTGACTTCAGTGAACTAAACCAGGGGAAAATATCAGGGCAGATCCCTCATGTCATAGGAATCTCATTCTGTGTTAGCAAAGGGTTGCTGGACTTCAAATTCTCTCCCACTCACCCTGGCTAGTGTGACTCAGTTGGTTGGAGCGTTGTCCCATAAACTGAAAAGGTTGTGGGTTTGATTCCCAGTCAGGGCACATGTCTGGATTGGGAGTTCAGTCAGTCCCAGGTCAGGGCAAGTACAAGAGGCAACTGATCACTATTTCTCACATCAGTGTTTCTTTCTCTCTCTTTCCCCCCTGTTCTCTCTAAAATCAATAAGCATGTCTTCAGGTGAGAATAAAAAGAAAAATTCTCTCCCATTCATATGTATGTGAATACCTACATTTTTCTGTTCTCATTCAGTCTTGACATGAACAATGATTTTCACTAGCTGTTGGATGACTGTGCTTGACAAGAAGTGTGGTGTGACAGCCTCCTCCCCACTCTGCTTCCCTAAGGAAGCTTTTGCCTCTCACCCGGAGCTCTTTCTGCAGAACCTGGTGCAGCCCTGACTCTCAGCTCTCCACTGGCCCAAAGCCTGCCCTTTTCTGTCTGCCAATAGCTGCTTTCCAGCTATTAAGGACCATGGTGCAACATTTAAAAACTCAGCTCTGGCCTTCAGTTGCTCTGGTGTTGAAAGGCTAAGGTAGGTTTCTGGTCACCCCTAAAATAGCCAGGGGTAATAAACTCTTGCTTTATCTTTTTAGCTTTTGTTACATAATTAGCATCATGTTATTGATGTTATACTCTTCACTCTTAATAAAAGGAGGGGGAAATCTACACACAATTGTACCATGTGCACATGGATTTATTTTCCAAAAGTCCCAATGATGTGGACATTCTGAGGAGGAGGGGCAGGGAAGGGAAGGGAGCAAAGTCAGTGAGAAGTGATTTACGTGGTCTGAAATGGCAGGAATCAGGCCAATGCACGGGTTTGACTTCAAGCTTACTGCTTCTCTTTTGTAAGACTGAGCTCTGGAATTTCCTCCTTCAGGAAGTCTCCCCAGGTATCCTCTTTGTCAACAATCAGATTGTATTAGATGCCTCTTTCTACTCATATCACAACGTCTTACGTATGTGCTTCCCATGTTGTGTTATGACTACCTGTTTATGTGCATGGCTCTCCCATGAAACTGATTTCTAGGTGCTCAGAATATCTTCTTCATCTCCAAATCTCCAGTGCCTAGTATGTCTATGTAGGTCAGATGTTGGTTAGGGCGGTCATTAATTTAAGATGTCAGACATAGCAGTCAAGGCATTTATAGAAGATGATGTGCACTGAGGCTCCAGCAAATTTCGAAAGTCTGCGGGACAGAGGTATGTTATCTGTGCCTGATGCAGATGTGTTTTCTTTGAAGTGTTTTGTGTGTGCAAAACAGAGAGGAAGAAGAGTTGGCTGCATCTCGCCTGTGCCTGGGAGGTCTCTTCTCA